>APFE031190072.1:34927-46884 GCA_000404065.3 Pinus taeda | reverse complement strand
AGAAATACCCTCAAGTTCGGATGGAACTCCAAGCACACCAAGAAGACCAAGATTCAGAAATCTGAATGAGATTTATGAACAAGGAGAGGTAAGTACCAATACCGGTCTGAATTCATTATTCAATTTGTATTGTCATGTTGATGACCCAGTCCATTTTGAAGATGTTGTAAATGAAGATAAATGGATTGAAGCAATGAATGAAGAAATTGGTGCAATTGAAAAGAGTAAAACATGGGAGTTAGTGGCCCTCCCTGAAGGCAAAGATGCCTTTGGAGTTAAGTGGGTCTATAAGACCAAAAGCAATGCTGAAGGCAAGATTAACAGGCGCAAAGCAAGACTTGTTGTGAAAGGCTACAAGCAGCAACAAGGCAAAGACAATGATGAAACCTTTGCACCAGTAGCAAGGATGGAAACAGTCAGAACAGTGTTGTCTATTGCAGCACAACACAAATGGAAGATTTATCAGATGGATGTTAAATCTGCATTCTTGAATGGAGTGTTAAAGAAGAGGTTTATGTTGAACAACCTCCAGGTTATGAAGTTGCTGGCCAAGAGCAGAAAGTTTGCAAACTGAAGAAGGCTCTTTATGGGCTGAAGCAAGCTCTAAGAGCATGGTACAGCAAAATAGATGCTTATCTGATTGAGAATGGGTTTGATAAGTGTGATGGTGAACCCACACTCTACATAAAGGAGAATGATGGTAAGATTATTATTGTTGTTATATATGTAGATGATCTGATTTTTACTAGCAATGATGCTTCTCTCATTGCTGATTTTAAAGCAGTAATGAAAAATGAATTTGAAATGACTGACTTAGGTTTCTTAAGATATTTTCTTGGAATTGAAGTAGACCAAAGTGAAAATGGTGTGTTTTCATTTCTCAAGATAAATATGTAGAAGCTGTGTTGAAGAGATTTAACATGCAGAACAGCAAGACAGCTGTGACTCCAACTGTAGTGGGGTTGAAATTGACCAAAGAAGACAACAACAAGGATTTTAATCCAAAATTGTACAAGAGCATAGTTGGCAGCCTTATGTACTTGACTGCAACTAGGCCAGACATTATGCACGCTGTAAGTTTAATCTCCAGATTTATGGAAAGACCAAAAGAGACTCATTGGCAAGTAGCCAAGAGGATTCTAAGGTATGTGAATGGAACGAAGGGGTTTGGCATTCTATACTCCTCTTCTGAAAGTTTCAAGTTGACAGGTTACACTGACAGTGATTGGGCTGGAAGTGTTGATGATAGAAAAAGCACATCAGGATATGTGTTTCATATGGGATCGGGAGCCATCTCATGGGCTTCCAAGAAGCAACCAGTTGTGTCTTTGTCAACAGCAGAGGCAGAGTATGTGGCAGCAACAGAAGTAGCATGCCAAACAGTGTGGCTGAGAAGAGTTCTTAGAGATTTGTGTCATGAACAAGAAAATGGCACAACCATTTACTATGACAATAGCTCAGCAATAGCATTGTCTAAAAACTCTGTTTCTCATAAAAGAACAAAGCACATAGATATCAAATTTCACTTCATACGTGAATTGGTTAACAATGGTGAGATTGTTTTGCAGCACTGCAGAACAAAGGATCAGCTAGCTGACATCTTGACAAAACCATTGGTAAAGAAAGGTTTTGATCATTTCAGGAAATGCCTGGGTATGGAGCAGTTGAAATTAAGGGGGAGTGTTGGAATTTAATTCCAACTACAACACAAAACAACTGGACATAAATAAGATATTTCAGCCTGTTCGAAGCAGCAAAGTCTCCACTGATATTTTGCACATTAAATGCGCATTAAATTCGGAATTGAATTCCCCTGCAGACTGCCGACTTATTTTTCACTGAGAAAGGCATCACCGCCTTCTGTAATTAATGAACAGATAAACATTAGTATATATTTTGGTTAGTTTATTATTTAAACTCAGATATTTTTCCTATAAATGTAAAGAACAACAATTTTGTTTTTTAGGGGTGTAAGAGAATGAACAACAGTTCTGTTTTTAAGGTTAGAAGACTGAATAGAGTTTCTTCTGTAAATGCACAGCAGTCCTGAACCTGCAATTTTCTGAGATAATCAAAATTGATTTCTGGAACTGAAGTGTTCCTGTTTGTTATCCCTCTATCAAGAGGAAGACATATTTCTATTAGTTTGCTTACTGTTCATGAGTACAAGTTTACTGTTCAGCTTGGTTTTCTGTTTCTTTTACATCAAGCGTCAAAAGCACGTTGTTATTACTCTGTAAGTCTAAAAGTAACTTGACGCCAACTATTTTAGTTGTTGTTACACCAAGCGTCAAAAGCACGTTGTTATTACTTTGTAAGTCTAAAAGTAACTTGACGCCAACTATTTTAGTTGCTGTTACACCAAGCGTCAAAGTCAAAAAGTGACTTGTCATCAAAAACACGTTGTTGTTACACCATAAGTCAAAAAGTGACTTGACGTCAAAAATCGCGTTGCTGCAACACCATGATCAGCGTTGCTGCAACACCAAACTGTGTTGCTGCAACACCGATTCGAGTAAGAAAATTTTTTTTTTTTTCTGTGTTAACAGAAACATAGTGTTATTTCGAGTTGCTGCAACACCGAATCCTGTTGCTGCAACACCATTTCCAGAAAACGATTTTTTTTCAATTTTCTGTGCAGAAACAAAGTAAAACAGAGCATTTTTTTTTTGTCTGTCTGTTATGTAATTTAGCAGAAAATTCCAACAAAATTCTCTACAAGTTACCACCCATCCGACTTTTGCTTGCTTACTGGAATTGGAAATCCAATTGACGCTCTTTTTACGCTGTTTTTATCGCAATATTTCGTAGTTGCAGTTGATTCAGCACCCCACTTAACTCTCCCTCTACTACCTGATATTTGGAGTATAACTCCATGTGTACCCTATTATTGATGTCAAGCTTAAATGAACTCCAGTGTAGTGCAATTCCAACTTATTGTGGAACTACGTGGTGTGGGTGGAATTAACCTTCTATTCGGGGCATACTTTGAATCATCATGCATATTCGAATTGAATCATCATCATGCACGCACGAGCTACCACCTCAAACACAGAAACTACCGTATAACTTATGTTGGTTCAGAGCATACTTTGAATCACCATCTGAATTTATTTCTTACATGCATATTTAAATGCATGAACTACCATCTAATGCAACTCTGGACGATGTTCTTGAGGTGGAGTATAATTTTAGTTAATTATGCTGATGTGGAACTCCGTGTTGATGTGGATTAATCTTCTATTTAGAGCATACTTTCAACCATCATTCGAATCCCAACTGATACTTTGGAATTAGTGCCATGCATGTAGAAAGAATCAATATGAATTTGTGTTGTAGATTAAAAAAAAGGTTATATAATATATTATGGATACAAATTACAACTATACCAAAATGTTGATGATGAAAGTTAATCATAAATATGTATTAATTAAAACACTTTAACTTTAATATATATATGGTTGTGGTACACAAACACGATTCATAAACAACTGCAACTGAGGAATCCCATTTGGGGAATAATAAGTGTCAAACTTGCATATTCTCTCCAATAATGAGTGAATGGGAAGATTTCAGTTGTCATTGCAGCAATATTTCAGATTTATTAGAAGAAATATTACAATAATAGCCATGGTGTAAAAATACTAACCTAATGCAAAATACTAAACCTCTCTAAAAAATCCCGCAACTTCTGGTTAATTTATCTCTTTCTCACAAAACATTTCTAATTAATTTTTAATTCGAAAAAAATAATAACAAAATCTATTTTTTTTTCCATTTACTCGACAAAATATTCAGATTGTATCCTATTTAAATATCTATGAATTCGAAATAAAATAACAAAAATATATAATAATCATTCGCTATACTATTTAAATATTTTAGAATTAGAAATAAGATAACAAAAATATATAATACCCATTTTCTATACAACAACAGATACCTCAAGTGCGTAACTATTGCATATTTGTAAGTGCCAAAACTTGGACTATAAAGATTTTATTTATTAGATGGTATCTTAGCATGTGGGTGTGATGATTTTGTTTTTGATTTCCTTTGTTGCTAATGTGGAAATGATTTAGTTGTTTCTAATTTGAAATGTGAGTTACATTAGGGATACAATGTCTGAAAAAGAATGTACATCTGCCATACTAGTGGTGAAACAAGATGATAAGTTAATCTTGTTGAAGATTTCAAGTGTCCCTACAAATCAAGGGGAAGGTATGGATCTTTTTGGAGCTTTTCCTAGCTTTAACCCTTTCACTTCATATCTATGGTTTCTTGTATGCAATTCTTTTGAAAATATTGAGTTTCCTTTAATAGTTTCGTAATTAAAAATACTTTCTCTTCCATTTTGTAAATGAATTTGGGTCCCACTCAATTTCTATCTTTTAACATCTCCTAGCTTAAGGGAGTGCTGCAGGTTCTATATTATAGTACAATAGCGTCCATACCAATATTAATAATAAAATTACCTTATTATGATGGATTAACTGATGTAGATCTATTTCTGCATGAATTTGAGTGTGAATTCCCTGAGGACCACTCGTTTCAAGCACAGGATTTAGCGCTACGTGCTATGCCTCCATGATGGTAGGGTACGCACAAAGATAGTTTTGCAAGATAGAGGGATTATAGGTGTGTGATGAAGTTAAGGTTTGGGCATCCTAATAGAAGAATGTCTATGGGGAAATCGATCAATTTGCAAGAGGATCCGAACCAGCAAAAATTGAACACAGACGTAAGGGAGATGCAGTGCCAATATGATGAGGTCAGGGTGACCGCATACGCCTTAGCACCAAAGCCGTCCCTTGTTAAGTTACGGGAAGGAAAGAAGCTATTGGCATACGTAGAGGAAGTGCAGAAGAAACAGGCCTTGCTAAAGTCTAGGTTGTAGTCTTTGTTGGAGGACGCTTATCAAATCATGCTCTCCATTCATGATAACCTTAAGGGACTGCAGTAGACACAACGGATGATGAGGCTTGATGTAGAAGGACCAGCCGAGGAAAATTTGTTCAATGAGTTTAGACAAGTAGTGACACGGAGCGTTGCTATAGTTGCAGTGATCCAAGTGGAGCTGGGGGATATTCACAATAAGATCGCGACACCAGGATAGAGACTCGAAGGTGAGTCATGATTTTCGTGTAGGGGGCTCGTCAAGACGGGGTCCCCTGGGTTTGTTTGGAGTTAGACAAACCAAATTTTCATACAATTTTGTTAAAAAATGTAAAGTCTACACGATTTGTGGATGCAGAGTGCAGATTGGAATAAGAGTCAAAGGGGATTAGCCCCTTGTTTTGGATATGTTTCGAGTCAATTTTGAGATTCACCCATAGCCCGCGGACCATGCTATTATCTGGAAAATTCTATAAATAGTCGAGTCTGAGCGAGTCTAAGAGGTAACTAACTATGGAAGAAGTTGGAGAATAAGGAGAAGTGGGATAGAGCATTGGGTTAAAGAAGGAGGCTCTACTTTTTGCGCATAGATAGAAGGAAATGCTCCATAGCTTAGTGCACAGAGGCATACGAAGAGTCCGCAGGTGAGTGTGCAGACCCCTACAGCTATGTTCACAAGTTAGTTTGAGTCTGTAATCGGTGAGTTGAGATCAATAAACACAAGTTTCTGAAGAATTATTGAGTATTTTTGTTCATGTCTATTTATTTTATATGCTGCTGATGAATGAATTGTTGTATGAAATATTGGTTGAATGGTATGTGATTCTCTTGAATAAGTCTTAATAATGTACATAAGGCATGTTTAATGCTCCCGTGAAAATTCTAGTAATTTGTCTTATGTGTTCTAACAAATTTAAGCATATAAATGGGGATCAAGTGTTTCTCACACCATCACCTATATGGAAATGGTTCCCTAGATTTTGGCCGTTAAAGCATTGTTTCCCACATAAGTATTTGAGGATTTAGTTTCTTTGTATTTAGTTACGAGTATTGAGTACTAGATGGGTTGAGTAGCCCCAGAAAATACCACAGGCACTAGATCTAAGATGAACTCCCTCTGGGTCGGGTATTCTTTTCCATGGGATGATTGAACCATTTTAATCTCCCTAAAAGGTCCACTCTTATGTTTCAAATATGTAACGTTACCATTGCGGCTTATGGGATACCTACATCGAGTGGTCCTAACCTGAGCTATAAATGTTTTGGTGGCCTTGTGGAAAATTTAGTTGGTTCAATTTATGGTTGCTTTTAAGGGTCTTACTTTTCTTTAGGGTGTGATATGTAAGATAAAATAAACTAAGTATCAAAATCTCAGGATACTAGATGCTTTCTAATATGAATTTTATAGAAGCATAGTGTCTAGTGTATAATTGTACACAAGTGATGAAGTGAGAATGTAAAGTGTGAGAAGATGTGGGTATTCTGTGACTCGTCCAAATATTCCATTACTTATACTATATTTCAATTGTTCCTTCGATGAAAATGAAGCGATATGCGCATAATTGGCCACTTACTCCTTTTCCAATTACACTATGTTAATTTCGGAATACGTGGGTGAGAATTCAAATTCTTTAAGAATGTTTTCATATGCAAGCCCATGTTCATACATCATACACAATCCAAGCATAGATCACTTGCCTTCTTTAATAACACTTGCTTCTAGTCCCATAAAATGAAATAAGTTAATTCTTTGGTGAGTAAGAAGATTTGTGGGTAGCGGGCCACTTACTCTTTTGCTAGTTAAGCTATGTGAAGGTTGTGAATAAAAACAAAAGATAATCTAATTACTCTACTAATTGCGATTAGTAAAGAAGCTAAGAAATCTAAACTGACTGTAAAAAAGTTGCACAGGTGAAGGATATTCACCGAAGGTTGCCAGTCACTTGAAAAATGTCATTTCCAGGTCATTTCCAAACATCCGATCCTACACTAACCATGTCATTTCCAAACATACAATCACTAAGTAAGACTTGTATACTCCCCCGCCTACACTTAGCTGACCATGGGAATCTATCTCCATGGATTATATGACAGGCCTCCATTCTACCAAGCATGGAAACAACTGTGTTTTTGTGGTTGTCGACAAATTCTCTAAGATGTCCATTCTAGAGGCTTGGAAGAAGAGTATCATAAAAAAAGTCATTGCCAAAGCTTTCTTTGAACAAGTATGGATGCACTTCGGGATCTCATATTCCATCATTGAAGATTGGGATAACACGTTCCTAAGTACATTTTGGTCAACCCTCTGGTCATTGTTGGATACCAATCTCACTAAGTCCATGACCTTCCACCCCCAAACTAATGGACAAACAAAGGTTGTCAATGGAATGGTTTCTCAGATCCTACATATATACAACCCATGCACATGGGATGAAAGCTTCCCTTATGTCCAACACACATATAACAGGGATCTCCATAACTCGACTATTCGTCAAACATTTAAGGTAGGATTGAGATTCCAACCACTGTGTCCCATTGATCTTACCATACCACTTGTAGTTATACAAGAAACTTCAGTTGATGTCCAATCTAAAACTAACAAAGATAACATCTTCATTGAATGCATTCCACAATTCTGCCAAAAGTTCCATGAAATATTGGACGAAGAAAATTTTAAGTACAAACAACGTCACGATCAATATTGTGTGCCACACAACATCAATGTGGGTGAAATTTTTTGGTTACATTTGTAGAAGGAGCGCCTCACTGGGGTCCACCACAAGCTTTTACCACTCGTATATGGGCCTTATGTTATCACCAATATTGTAGGAGGCAATGATTTCTAGCTCAACATTCCACCATTCCTTGGCTTTCACCTAGTATTCCATGTGGATCACATGCAACCATACTTTCCCCCATTGTTGGATACATTAGACATTGTTGAGCACATGACACCAACAGACCCCAACCCAAGTTGTATTGAGAAAACCCCTACTATTAATATCATGAACACAATAATAAATAACACTCACATGTAGAATATCCCACTATATTGGTTTGTCAGATTTTGCCAACTCCACCACCATCGCAAGTGGCTCACCAGGGAACAACTTCAGGAGGAGTTTCCCCATCTCATGGAGGAACTCAATGCAATTGAGAAAATTTCGTCCAAAGCGGGAAGGAATGATCAAGGTGGATATTGGTGGCCACCAACAAATCCCACTAGGACCCCCACCATTATTTCTTTGAATTTTTAAGTTTCCTTAATTATAGGCAGTTTTTTCGGGTACTAAACTTTTGGAGTCATTTTGAGGCCCTGAATCACATCTTCTTTAAAAACAGGAAAACATTGGTCTTTGACGAATGTTTGTAGCAAAAAATTGTAGTCGGATATACGGTCTTTACCCGAACCGAACGCACATTTTTTTTGCTTAATCTACTGAGGTTAGGTGTTTGGATGTTTATGGTTTTAAATTGTTCCTCAATAATAAATAGGCATTCAATCCACATTGTAACATAGTTCATAGTCGTGTAACCACTACATCTCTTCTCAGAGATAACCTACCATTGCTTGAGCTACCTTATTTCCGTTTTGTATGTAAGCATCTTTGAGTTCTTTGATATTATTGAAATGAAGATTTATTCTTGTTGCATCTTTGTTTCAATGTTTTTATATGTATTATGTTGTGTTCCAACATAAGAATATACCAGAATAATAATTACCACAAGAAGTTGGCACTCAAGGAAAAGCTTTGAAGTATCGAGATGTAAAAGAATGAATCAATTCCACATTATATGAGTAATTTTACACAATTGCGTGATGAATTTGGGAGTGTCGGTGTTACTTTCCTTGAAGAATATTTGGTACCTCTATCGCTTTTGGGTCTTCCCAATAACTTGGACAGCTATGAAGATTTGGTAAATGGTAGAGAGAAACTACCAAGTTGGGAGCAGTTATTGTCCTATCTAGTAAGGGAAGAAATAAGGTGGAGCAATAGGGAGAGGACTTCATCCAAGGTCGAGGATGAAAAATAATGGAATACTTGGTTGAAAATCCTAAAGTGGTTTTCCTCTTTCCCCAATTTTATCTTTGCTTATTCACAACTTCTAAGATTCGGGTACGCACATACCTTTGAATGTTTCTTTTAAAGGTGTGTCCATGGAAGAGAAATTTTATTTATTTAATACTTATCCAAAACACAAGAGATGTCAAAAGTGTATAGTGACAGCTATTCTTGTAGGAAATTTATCGCAATTTATGGGCAAATGCTTATAAAAGAAGAAAATGAAAAGTAGAATTGAGTGGAAATTCTGTACACATTAACACGATTCATAAACGACAACTACAACTTAGGAATCCCATTTCGGGAATAATAAGTGTCAATTTGCATATTCTCTCCAATAACGAATGAATGGAGCAGATTGTAGTTGCGGCCATATTTTAGATGTATTAAAAGAAATATTAAAACAATCATCCATTGTTTAAAATCCCGCAAATTCTGGTTAATTGATCTCATTCTCAAAAAACATTTATAATTAATTTTTAGTTCAAAAAAAATAATAACAAAATCTATTTCTTTTCATTTACTCTACAAAATATTGAGATTGTATCCTATTTAAATATCTTTGAATTCGAAATAAAATAACAAAAATATATAATACTCTTTACTATACAAGAACAGATACCTCAAGTGCATAACTATTTCATATTTTTAAGTGGGAAAACTTAGACTATATTTTGTTTATTAGATGGTATCTTACCATGTCGATGTGATGATTTTGTTTTTTATTTCCTTTGTTGCTAGCTTGAAAATGATTTAGTTGTTTCTATAGGAAATGTTAGTTACATTAGGGATACAATGTCTGAAAACAAATGTACATATGCCATACTAGCGGCGAAGCAAGATGATAAGCTTATCTTGTTGAAGATTTCAAGTATCCTCACAAATCAAGGGGAAGGTTTGGACCTTTTTGGAGCTTTTCCTAGCTTTAACTCTTAGAAAGACATGATCATTTACTTCATAGCTATGGTTTCCTATATGCAATTCTTTTGAAAATTTTGAATTTCCTTTAATCTTTGCTTAATTAAAAATACTTTCTCTTCCATTTCCTAAATGAATTTTGGTCCAACTCGATTTATATCCCTTAAGCTCTCCTAGCTTAAGGGGGTGCTACAGGTCCAGTTCTCATACCAATATCACCCACCTTAAGAGAGTCCTAAAATGTTTATCTAAATGATTCAAAAGTTGCAAGCCAATATGTCGTTGCTAGATATTATTATATGTGAATTTTGCTAATAAATGTGGTATTCATAATTAGTTTATTTTCCATGACATGTACATTATGAAAGATGTGTTTTAAAAATAAGCCCAAGCTTTTAGTTTGATCATAGTTATTAATCTAATTTTCTAAAATTAAAATAAATCTAAAACATAATCACTAATTCAATAAACATTATAATTCAAATAATTCATAGTGTTACTTAATCTAATTTTCCACTCTTGTCTTTGTCTTTATGAAACCAACAAACTTGCATCAGAAAGTTTTTAAAATTGTTATTATACCACACTTTTGAAAACCTTAAAAGATATTTAAACAAAAATAAAAATAAAAATTAGAACATATATATATTTGAAAGTAAAATGTACTTCTTACTAGATTATTTAATAAAATTTCAACTTTATATATAAAATCATACTCTTTATTTAAATAAAAGTTATTTAATTAAATTTAATTATCTATGAATATAATAGATAACAAATTTTTTTTTTAAAATTTTTTTTTATAAAATTAAATTTTTTTAAAGTTGGAAAATCCAAAATTTCATTTATTTTATTTTTTTAAATTTAATAATTTATTATAAAATAAATGAATAAAGTATGAATGTTGATTTTTAAGTTTTTTTTTTTATTAATGATAAATTTGGCTATTTTCTTGCAAGAAAAGATAGTAAAATACTTGGTTGAAAAATTAGCAAAATGGTTTTCCACTTTCGCCAATTTTATCTTTGCTTATAAAACCTTCTAAGATCCAGAACTCTTATTCCTCTAATACTTACACAAAGTACAAGGCGAAAAGGCGAAGAGTTGTCAAGGTGCACAGTGACAACTGTTTGCAGTTCTTGTTTGCACGCTATGTACATTTTTAACAGACTTAAATTATGTAAACCCTAGTTCCTTGGCACACTATGTACATTTTTTATCCTTGTCATTCATTATAACTCTTCTTCCTTGTTGACCTTTCACAAATACAAAGAAACTGACTATAATCTCATGGACTAACTTTGAATCCCCGATAGACGCCATAATATATTGTTCTGCCTCCTCCTTCTTCTGTGGCGTTGCAATACTTCAAAGGGGGTGGTGCAGAAAGAGATGAATATTGTGTGGTGGGAGGCATGAGATATTGCAGAGGTGTCTCATGGCGCTTAAACCTTTTACGTCGCCTGCTTGAGTAGATCATCACTTCCTCATCGGCAACGCTCTTTGCACAGCGACGCGCAGCCTTCCGTTGTCGCCTCTCACACGGTGGTACTTCACCTCCTCTGCACCAGTTTTGCACCAGTTTTGACGCTCGTTTTCTCCAGGGCCACACGACGCTCTCTTTCTCAGTCCTGCTAGAGGCTTCTTCTCTACATGATCGGTGTGCACATATCTTCACACTGAACGCAGCAGCTGCGATCGCTGTGCGAATGATGGAGAGGGTCAATACAATTAATCTGTCATTTCGAAATGATTCTTGTTGGGTATTTTTGCAATGGGAAAATACCAAAACCAGAAAAACAAAACACAGAGGCAATGCTCTGTTTCTCTTACACGGATCTTTTGCACAGAGGAGTCTTTAAACTTTTTTTACAGAGCACAGAGTATTGTACCACCATAAAAGATTTCCATTCATTAAAATAAATTCACTGAGACATATTTCTTCCTCTTACTGTGAGGGATTCACCAAAAACTAAATTACTCTGCCTCTATTACAAAATGATTTTTACACCACTGTGTAAAATATTCTTTTCACATTTACTACTGTGTGAAAACAAAATTACAGAGTTTTACTCATTT
>APFE031190072.1:18458-31251 GCA_000404065.3 Pinus taeda | reverse complement strand
GTTACATCTCATTCCGGAGACATAATAAACATCTGCTATGGTTTTCCTTTCTCCTTGCTTTGTAAATATTTTTACCTCCCATTTTCCCATAACAGAAACTTTGCTATCAGTTCCTAGTGTGACCTCTGATTTCATATTTTTATCTAGGGCAGAAAAGAGAGCTATATTTCCTGTCATATGGTTGCTGCAACCTGAGTCTAAAACCATATGTCTTCACTATTTGTTTCAGCCATGTTACAAGCTAACAACACATTAGTTTGGCTGATGTTCTCTCTAGTAACATTTGCATTTTGTCTATTACTCATATCATGCTGCTTCTTCCGCTTCTTCCTACATTCACTGGCATAATGCCCATATTTTTACAATAATAGCATTGGACATTGGATTTTTCATACCTTTGTCCTTGAGCATGATGTTGTTCTCTTTGTTGGCTGCTGCCTTGGCCTTGGTTCTGATTTGGATTGCTGCCTCTTCCTTGAGCATTTGCTGGACTGTTCCTTCCACCTCTGTTCTGGGTTCTGCCTCTTCCTCTCTTGTTTCCTCTGCCTTGACCTCTTCCTCTTCCAAAGGATATCTGGGTCTTGAAGGCTTGCTCTAGAGATGAGTTTTCACTCCTACTCAATCTCTGCTCATGTGTTATCAGTGATGCATGTAGCTCACCAACTGAAAAGTTTGAGAGATCTTTTGTCTCTTCAATGGTGGTGACTATAGCATCAAACTTTGAGGGTAAGACCCTCAATATTTTCTCCACAATTCTCCTTTCTTCAATGGTTTCACCATAAGTCCTCATCTGTGTGATTAGACCAATTACATGTGTGAAGAATGAGTCAATGTTGTCTGACTCCTTCATGTTCAGATTCTCAAAATCTCTCATCGGCCACTGTAGTTTTGCTGTCTTCACTTTCTCCATGCCTTGATAGGCTATCTTGAGGGTTTGCCATGCTTCCTTGGATGTATTAGCTGCTGCTATCCTTGGAAACACACTCTGGTCTACTGCCTGATACAAAAATACAAGGGCTTTTGCATCCTTCTTCCTATTGCTCTTCAATAGGTCTTTCTCTCCTGGAGTTAATCTATTAAATTCATTTTCATCTGCTGGTTCATCAAAACCATCTTGAACTAATTCCCATAAATCTTGACAAGAAAACAGGGCTTTCATAGTTATTGCCCAGTAGTCATAGTTCTTCCCATTGAATTGTGGAAGCTGGGTGTTAAACATACCCATACCAGTGCTTGTGCTGGCCATTCCTTGTTTTCTTGACTGTGTATCTTAAAACAACTGACTGCTGCAACAAAAAGACTCCTCCCTTCAGCTTCTTTGTCACATTCAAAGAGCCTAAGCCTGCTCTGATACCACTGTTGGGTATTTTTGCAATGGAAAATACCAAAACCAGAAAAAAAACACAGAGGCAATGCTCTGTTTTCTTTACACCAGGATCTTTTGCACAGAGGAGTCTTTAAAAAAAATTTACAGAGCACAGAGTATTGCACCACCATAAAAGATTTCCATTCATTAAAATAAATTCACTGAGACATATTTCTTCCTCTTACTGTGAGGGATTCACCAAAAACTAAATTACTCTGCCTCTATTACAAAATGATTTTTACACCACTGTGTAAAATATTCTTTTCACATTTACTACTGTGTGAAAACAAAATTACAGAGTTTTACTCATTTACCTTTTCACCTGTGTGAAACAACTCATGGATTTGAAACAAAACAACCCACTGGTTTTCTTCATTCACTTCTCCTTCTCCTGCACTGCTGCATTCTTTTTCTTTTTACATCACAGAGAAAAATTCACGCTGCTGCGTTTCATACATTTCAAACATTGCAATACAATCCTTGGTTTTCATTGGCAGCCCTGTTTCTCTTCTCACCGTGTGCAAAAATTACCTAGTCACTTACACTTGCAGAATGGTCAACCACAAAAAAAAAATGGTTTTACATGTTACGTAAAAAACTAAACTTACGCGACCCCTCGTGAATAAAAAAAACATTAAAATTAAAACAACTACTTATGCCCATGCCTATTTTAAATTCGTGCCCATACATGCCGTATGAAGACATAAAGTCTTTTACCTAAGTTTATGACACATTTATTAAAAACATTAAATAAAACGTGCGGTTATAGTAAAAATAAAGTTCGGGCAGGTTGTTGACAATGATTGTCCGTTGACCAATTCGCTCACCAACCTCTGACAAAACAAATGAACTTTAGCGTCCGGGGAGAGGGTGGTTTTGTTTTCGTACACTGGACACGTGGCAGCTGGTTGGGGTGTTCGGAGGCCCTCTAACAAAAACCCCTTTTTACCACAAGCATTGCGAAATGCCTCCACGTGGTTCGTGGTTTTGCTGGGTGGTTTTGAGGTGCATTAAATATTTGCCCGTGCGCGGTTGAAATTACAAATTCAACAATTCTTTCGTGACTGTTGCGAACTCTGGCTTAAGACTTTCCCATAGTTGCATCTTTTTTGTTCATGTATATTTTGGGCACACACAGAACAGAGATTCAAATTCAAAATCAAATGCGCAGTAATGGAAGTTCTAGAATAATTTAAAATGGGCGCGGCGGTAATGAAATTTGAAGCTCCACCTAAAGAGCAGACGCGACACTAACGGCAAGATGGAAACGGTGAAATAACTCGTCGTCAACGGAGAACATAGTAACCGGAATCGTTGATCGATGGTGTCGTAGCCTGTGGAAATCGTTTGTGTTTCGCGGTCATTGGAAAACAATTCTTGGGAAAATTAGTCGCCTGGGTAGACCACTCCTTACGCAACTAAAAACAAACACGTTGTTGTTGTGAGTATAACTACACTTGCGCATAACGGATTGTTGGAATTCACCATTAGATTATCTATGATTAGAATCCACCAGAGAGGTTTTTGGTTAAAATAATTGATAAATATATTTAAATTTAAGTATCTTTTCCACTACGTGCACACATCGCCTTTATGTCTTCAATCTTCCCTAGCAACCACATCCCCATCAGCCGCTACTGAAGGTGAGTGACTCGATAATTTTATTATGTGTTGTCAAATAACTTTATAGGTTATGAATGGTTTGCCCAAACAATGAACTTAGGTCACTGAATGAATTTATAAAAATTAGGTAAGCATCTAATTTCGAAAATGATAACTATGTACATAACAAATCTAATTGCAGAGAAATTACTGAAGTAACTAACACAATATTATTGGATGAAGAACACATCAAACTGTAAACGCCAAAAGAGGAAATGCACTAAGCATGGATATATGAAATACTTTTCTCCATGGTGTAAAAGAAGTCCAATACGTTGGATTAACCAAATTTACGCAACAGACAGCCAAATGAAAACCGTCAAAACTATGAGCGTCCATGATGGGATGTTGAGATAGAACAATCATAGCTACTTCATATACAATAAAATTGCAGGAGTTGATAATTTTGTGGACCCCTTATGCAATTTTCACACAAATAAATAAATGGTTGAATTGAAAAAATCAGTTAACAGCAAGCTCGCCAAATAGAATGAACTGAAGTGGATCGACTTCGCTGCTAATCCTTCGTTCCAACGGAAATTTAAATACCGAATCCAAGAGAGAGAGTGAGAGGGGCGGTTCTCATCTTTATCACCTTCCTGTGCTGCCGCAGGAATATTCAAGTCGAATATTGGTGGCATCTCGCTATCAATTTCAGGAGGAGGAGACATCCTTGTGTCTACCACCCCCGAGAAGGAAAACGAATCGGAATTACGTGTTGCAGGAATTACATTTTTCAGTACGCCCTCTTCCACCGACTCTTCTTGTAATAAAACATAATAAAATACTTGGTTGAAAGATTAGGAAAGTGGTTTTCCTCTTTCACCAATTTCATCTTTGCTTATTAACAATTCTAAGATCCAGAACTTTTATTCCCCTCATACTTACCCAAGCGAGAAGGCGAAAAAGCGAAAAGTTGTCACCCGTGCATGGTAACAACGGTTTGGAATTTACCTGCAGTTCTTGTTTGCGAAGAGTTGTCATACATACTTTTCAACTTGCATATCTCTGGCATGGCAACATCCTCATCATTTGTTTAGTCATTGGAATAATGAGCGAAGAAATGCTGAGGATGTCACCAGCCGCAGATTGCAGTTGTCCATCGTGAGGCTTCAGATTTAGGGAAAACAAAAATTCTCTACAAGTTACCACCCATCCGACTTTTGCTTGCTTACTGGAATTGGAAATCCAATTGACGCTCTTTTTATCGCAATATTTCGTAGTTGCAGTTGATTCAGCACCCCACTTAACTCTCCCTCTACTACCTGATATTTGGAGTATAACTCCATGCGTACCCTATTATTGATGTCAAGCATAAATGAACTCCAGTGGAGTGCAATTCCAACTTATTGTGGAACTACGTGGTGTGGGTGGAATTGAACTTCTATTCCGGGCATACTTTGAATCATCATGCATATTCGAATTGAATCATCATCATGCACGAATGCGCTGCCACCTCAAACACAGAAACTACCGTATAACTTGAGTTAATTTAGAACATAAATTCCAGCTTATGTTGGTTCAGAGGATACTTTGAATCACCATTTGAATTTATTTCGTACATGCGTATTCGAATGCATGAACTACCATCTAGTGCAACTCTGCACGATGTTCTTGAGGTGGAGTATAATTTGAGTTAATTATGCTGATGTGGAACTCCGTGCTGATGTGGATTAATCTTCTATTCAGAGCATACTTTCGATCATCATTCGAATCCCAACTGATACTTTGGAATCAGTGCCATGCACGTAGAAAGAATCAATTAGAATTCGTGTTGTAGATTAAAGAAAAGGTTATATAATACATTATGGATACAAATTACAACCATACCAAAATGTTGATGTTGATGATGAAAGTTAATCATAAATATGTATTAATTAAAACACTTTAACTTTAATATAACCCGGATGCGGGTGATATTGTTCGTCATGCAGAGTATTAATCCCCCACGCCCAAGCCACATGGCTTCACGCTTCCGCCTGGTGGGAGCCATGAGCTCTGCTTGCGTCTTGGGTGATAGTACAGGCCGGAGCATTAAAGGGTCTTTAAGGCAGGCAGGTTACCGAGGCTTTGCTACCAGAACCCTCATCATGGCGCCTCCTTATCTCTGTTCTGGCAAGCGTTCTGGTTATGATTCTAACCCTGCAACTGCCCAAGGAATTGCTCAGAGCTTGCCGGCAGATGGAATCCCCTTCCGCGTCGCCATTTCATGCCCTGTGGTTAGAATCGTGAGCGTCACTCAAGCGAATGTGCAGGATATCTGCGGCAGCTGCAGAATTGGGGGCAGGCATATTTCTGTAAATTCTTGTTGGTTTAGTCGTGTCAAGCTTTCTTCTCCTCCCATGGCTCCTCGCGGTGGTTACAAGTCTCCTCGCAGGGGAGGGCACTCCAGCCAATCCAGTGGCACGAAACAGAATTCTCCGCCCAATCCGAGGAGGATTTCTCCACTAGCCTGCGCTCCGCCACCCTCTGGTGCCTCTACGCCTTCCGGAGATTTGGACAATGCTGTCCAAATAGCTTCTCTTAGCTATCGACGTCGGACCAACAAGCCTGTTATTCGCGCTCGCATCACAGTCATCTTCGAAGAGGAAGATGAGGTAGAGGATAGTAGCAACCAGGCTTCAGGGGAGAAAACGCCCACCTCTTCTGATACTTCGTCCAAAGCACAGGACACCTCCTACATCCCAGAGGTTCAGAGTCGCATGGAGGATGACAGCATAGACTTTCCCTCGGCCGAGCAGGCAGAAGCTGCCAAAGAGCTTCGCAGTCTCAAGCGCAAAGCTCTCATGGCCTCGGTCGAAGGCTCAAAGAAAACGCAGATGGACTCTACTGGCAGTGGCATGCGTATTGCTGAAGAAGAAGATTCGCTGGATTACAAACTCTACCTCAAACTTCCGCCTGGCTATGACCGAATTGAAGACGTTCCTGAAGGTGTCGAAATCTCCTGGGAGCCCGACCCAATTCAGGCTGCTGAGGAAAGGAAGCAACGAGCTTTAGCACGCGAGGCTGAAGTGAAAAAGGGCAGCAGTAAATGATCACAAGGCTCCCTGGGGCAAGCCGATTCTCAGGCAATTCGCCTCTTTTTTGCATTTTTCTGTTCAGTCCTAGTTCTCGTATGCGATGCAGCGCTGTAAACTCGGTCTCTGTTCTATGGTTGATAGTCTGTCCAAGACTTATGTTTACGGTCCAGGTTGGACAACTCCAGTTCCATACCTCTCTTTTTGAAATTTTGTTCTTCTGGCTCTGTCAGGCAGCAATCTCTGATGTAATGACGATTTCTTGACAGAGAGCTGTTTCACGGCTCTCAGAGGTGTATACCTCTTGTACATAATTTTTCTCTTTTTAATTCAATAGTTCAGTCTTTACTTAGCAAAAAAAAAACTTTAATATATATATGGCTGTGTGGTAGACAAACACGATTCATAAACAAGTGCAACTGAGGAATCCCATTTGAGGAATAATAAGTGTCAAACTCGCATATTCTCTCCAATAATGAGTGAATGGGGCAGATTTCAGTTGTCATTGCAGCAATATTTCAGATTTATCAGAAGAAATATTACAATAATAGCCATGGTGTAAAAATACTAACCTAATGCAAAATACTAAACCTCTCTCAGCCGCAACTTCTGGTTAATTTATCTCTTTCTCACAAAACATTTCTAATTAAGTTTTAATTCGAAAAAAAATAATAACAAAATCTATTTTTTTTCATTTACTCGACAACTCTTTCTCACAAAACATTTTTAATTAATTTTTAATTCGAAAAAAATAATAACAAAATCTATTTTTTTTTCCATTTACTTTACAAAATATTCAGATTGTATCCTATTTAAATATCTCTGAATTCGAAATAAAATAACAAAAGTATATAATAGTCATTCTCTATACTATTTAAATATTTTAGAATTAGAAATAAGATGACAAAAATATATAATACTCATTTACTATACAAGAACAAAAACCTCAAGTGCATAACTATTGCATATTTGTAAGTGCCAAAACTTGGACTATAAAGATTTTATTTATTAGATGGTATCTTAGCATGTGGGTGTGATGATTTTGTTTTTGATTTCCTTTGTTGCTAATGTGGAAATGATTTAGTTGTTTCTAATTTGAAATGTGAGTTACATTAGGGATACAATGTCTGGAAAAAAAATGTACATCTACCATACTAGTGGTGAAACAAGATGATAAGTTAATCTTGTTGAAGATTTCAAGTGTCCCTACAAATCAAGGGGAAGGTATGGATCTTTTTGGAGCTTTTCCTAGCTTTAACCCTTTCACTTAATATCTATGGTTTCTTGTATGCAATTCTTTTGAAAATATTGAGTTTCCTTTAATATCTTCATAATTAAAAATACTTTCTCTTCCATTTTGTAAATGAATTTGGGTCCCACTCAATTTCTATCTTTTAACGTCTCCTAGCTTAAGGGAGTGCTGTAGGTTCTATATTATAGTACAATAGCGTCCATACCAATATTAATAATAAAATTACCTTATTATGATGGCTTAACTGACGTAGATCTATTTCTACATGAATTTGAGTGTGAATTCCCTGAGGACCACTCGTTTCAAGCACTGGATTTAGCGCTACGTGCTATGCCTCCATGATGGTAGGGTACACACAAACATAGTTTTGCAAGATAGAGGGATTACAGGTGTGTGATGAAGTTACGGTTTGGGCATTCTAATAGAAGAATTTCTATGGGGAAATCGATCAATTTGCAAGAGGATCCGAACCAGCAAAAATTGAAAACAGACGTAAGGGAGATGCAGTGCCAATATGATGAGGTCAGGGTGACCACATATGCCTTAGCACCAGAGTCATTCCTTGTTAAGTTACGGGAAGGAAAGAAGCTATTGGCATACGTAGAGGAAGTGCAGAAGAAACAGGCCTTGCTAAAGTCTAGGTTGTAGTCTTTGTTAGAGGACGCTTATCAAATCACGCTCTCCATTCATGATAACCTTAAGGGACTGCAGTAGAAACAACGAATGATGAGGCTTCATGTAGAAGGACCAGCCGGGGAAAATTTGTTCAAGGAGTTTAGACAAGTAGTGACACAGAGCGTTGCTACAGTTGCAGTGATCCAAGTGGAGCTCGGGATATTCACAATAAGATTGCGACACCAAGAGAGTGACTCAAGGGTGAGTCATGATTTTTGTGTTGGGGGCCTGTCAAGAAGGGGTACCCTGGGTTTGTTTGGAGTTAGACAACCCAAATTTTTGTACAATTTTGTAAAAAAATGTAAAGTCTACACGATTTTTGGATGCAGAGTGCAGATTGGAATAAGAGTCAAAGGGAATTAGCCCCTTGTTTTGGATATGTTTCGAGTCAATTTTGAGATTCACCCATACCCCGCGGGCCATGGTATTATATGGAAAAGTCTATAAATAATCGAGTTTGAGCGAGTCTAAGAGGTAACTAACTATGGAAGAAGTTGTTACATGGAGAAGTGGGATAGGGCATTGGGTTAGAGAAGGAGGCTCTGCTTTTTGCGCATAGGTAGAAGGAAATGCTCCATACTTGAGTGCACAGAGGCCTACGGAGAGTCCTCAGGTGAGTGCGCAGACCCCTGCAGCTATGTTCACAGGTTAATTTGAGTCTATAATCGATGAGTTGAGATCAATAAATACAAGTTTCTGAAGAATTATTGAGTATTTTTGTTCATGTCTATTTATTTTATATGCTGCTAATGAATGACTTGTTCTATGAAATATTGATTGAATTGTATGTGATTCTCTTGAATAAGTCTTAATAATGTACACAATGCATGTTTAACGCTCTCGCGAAGATTCTGGTAATTTATCTTATGTGTTCTAACAAATTTAAGCATATAAATGGGGATCAAGTGTTTCTCGCACCATCACCTATATGGAAAGGGTTCCCTAGATTTTGCCATTAAAGCACCTCTTTCCCACATGAGTATTTGAGAATTTAGTTTCTTTGTATTTAGTTATGAGTATTGAGCACTAGATGGGTTGAGTAGCCCCAAAAGATACCACAGGCACTAGACCTAAGACGAACTCCCTCTAGATCGGGTATTCTTTTCCATGGGATGATTGAAGCATTTTAAGCTCCCTAAAAGGTCCGCTCTTATATTTCAAATATGTAACGTTACCATTGTAGCTTATGGATACCTACACCGAGTGGTCCTAACCTGAGCTATAAATGTTTTGGTGGCCTTATGGGGAATTTAGTTGGTTCAATTTATGGTTGCTTTTAAGGGTCTTAGTTTTCCTTAGGGTGTGATATGTAAGATAAAATAAACTAAGTATCAAAATCTCTTGAAACTGGATGCTTTCTAATATGAATTTTATAGAAGCATAGTGTCTAGTGTATAATTGTACACAAGTGATGAAGTGAGAATGTAAAGTGTGAGAAGATGTGATATTCGGTGATTCATCCAAATATTCCACTACTTACACTATATTTCAATTGTTGCTTCGATGAAACTGAAGTGATATGCACATAATTGGCCGCTTAATCCTTTTCCAGTTACACTATGTTAATTTGGGAATACGTAGGTGAGAATTCAAATTCTTTAAGAAAGTTTTCATATGCAAGCCCATGTTCATACATCATATGCAATCGACGCATAGATCACTTGCCTTCTTTAATAGCACTTTCTTCTAGTCCAATAAAATGAAAGAAGTTAATTCTTTGTTGAGTAAGAAGATTTGTGGGTAGCGGGCCACTTACTCTTTTGCTAATTAAGCTATGTGAATGTTGTGAATGAAAACCAAAAATAATCTAATTACTCTACTAATTATGATTAGTAAAGAAGCTAAGAAATCTAAACTGACTGTAAAAGAGTTGGGCTTACAAGGTACTTTTAACTTTTTGGAAAACCACACGCGTTTCACAATACACAAACGCGACGACACATCTGTCATAGGAAAATCCATGGAGTGTGTGTTTGTCTGAGCATAAGTGACGCAATCAACTAGATATTGTAATTTAACTTGTTTCTCAGCGCACCACATTTTCATAAGGTCCTATAAAACTTGCATATAGGTATTAAACACCTTGTATGCCAACTATGCAGAGAGAATATCTATAAACACAACCTTTAGATTAAGCAATAGACAAATGTACGGTCACTATTTCCGCAATAGTTTTTTTTTTCTGGAAATTGATGTACCAAAAGGCACCGCCTTAAAAGTTGGTTGTTCCCTGCAAAGGAGCACAAACATAGTTGATGTTTTTATTGAACAGACTTAGATAAACAAATCATTGCAAATAATGAACCCAAACATGAACTAAAACAAAGATATAAATACAGAAACAATGCACAATGGATCAAACAAGTCAACAAAATAATGGAAAATCCTCCCTTTATTCACTGTTGGTAGTAGAATTTGAATACAGTAGATTAATGTTAAACACTTGAAGAGAACCATTTGAGTTATCGTGCTAAACAATACTTAACAAGTTTGTTCGTTTCTATAATATCCTTTCATTCTTCTCCTCCCTCAAATAAGTATGAAGACTCTCTCAATGGTGGACTTTTGTCCTCTCACTAAGATGATGGATTTCTTGGAAGAGAAATGGCCAACATGTTAGTGCTACTACTTTCTTTGGTTCCAACAACGAAATATATGTTTCCTTTGATAGAAATTTGGCAATCATAACATTATCTCTTATTTTGGTTCTCCCACGGCATATTTATCTAGAATTTTTATATACATCTTCCCTCTCTTGGTTTATGAATGAAAATGACTCATGAGGAGGACAAGATGATTCCATTGAGGGTTCGAAGTCTCCAGGGCAACTCAAACTTGACTGTCCTGGACTGAGATCCTGTCATGGAATCACCTCCAAGTGTGTGAAGTGATACCGAAATTTTTTTGTCATCCAATTTCTCAATCGCCCGAATTTTGAATGATTTTTTGTGCGTTTCACATTTATAGAAGAAAAAATCATGAAGTCTTCAATTTTTAAATTTTTGAATCTTTGGACCTTTGGAAAAATTAAATTTTAAAACTTCATGATATCTTCAGCCAAAAATGTTCACTTGTGCATTCTACTAGATGTCTTTTAGAATATTCTTTATTGTGCAAACATGTGTACTATTTTATCTTCTTAATACACATATATTCAACAATTCTATTTGAACATTAAGTACTTGAATGGAAAAATAAATAAAATTGCAGATTGCCTCATCTAATCACTGGCTATGACGGTAACCACAGTGCTCGATTCTTGTGGACATGAGGTTTAGGGATTTATGCACCTTTACAAGAGTCATCCAGAATTCGGCACCACATACCAGATTCTCCTTGAAGGCAATAAATTCCCAAACTTTCACCTCCGAGACACATTGTTGTGCCACCTGGGACACCTCTATGTTCCTTCAAGCAAGTATGCGAAGATGATTTTGGAGGTAAACTACAGTCGGGTTGTTGAACATTTTAGGGTAGAGAAAGTCGTCGAGATGTTGTAGAAGTATTTTTGTTGGCCAAACGTTACACAAAATGTTAGGAAGTACATCAGATCCTACACTACCTATGTCATTCCAAACATACAATCAATAAGTAAGACTTGTATACTCCTCTGCCTACACCTAGCTGACCATGGGAATCTATCTCCATGGATTATATGATGGGCCTCCATTCTACCAAGAATGGAAACAACTATGTTTTTGTGGTTGTTGACAAATTCTCTAAGATTTCCATTCCGGAGACTTGGAAGAAGAGTATCATAACAAAATTCATTGCCAAAGCTTTCTTTGAACAAGTATGGATGCACTTCGGGGTCTCATATTCCATCATCGAATATTGGGATAACACGTTCCTAAGTACATTTTAGTCAACCCTCTGGTCGTTGTTGGATACCAATCTCACTAAGTCCATGACCTTCCACCCCCAAACTGATGGACAAACAAAGGTTGTCAACAGAATGGTTTTTCAGATCTTACATATATACAACCCATGCACATGGGATGAAAGCTTCCCTTATGTCCAACACACATATAATAGGGATCTCCATAACTTGACTATTCGTTAAACATTTAAGGTAGGATTGAGATTCCAACCACTGTGTCCCATTGATCTTACCATACCACTTGTAGTTATACAAGAAACTTCAGCTCATGTCCAATCTAAAGCTAACAAAGATAACATCTTCATTGAATGCATTCTACAATTCTGCCAAAAGTTCCATGAAATATTGGATGGATAAAATTTTAAGTACAAACAACGTTGTTACGCAGTAATTTGTCACCGTTGGTCACCGTCCTTGTTACCCCCGCTGTCACACATTGGAGGACACATTTAATGACCTGTGACCAGTGACACAACTTGAAAACACTTACATTGAGGTCTCCTAAGTATGAACTTCAATATCCCTGAAGACACCCTTTGAAGATTAACCTTAGAAAATGCCCTTTTTCCATTAGCGCGGGTCCACAGTGTCTAACCCACGCCAATGGCTCAGTTCCTACAAAGAGGGTGTGCCCATAGACGCGCTGTCACAGAACAAAGCCCGCGCCACACAAAATTAGTCATGATTTTTGGCCAATGCGCACTGAAATGTTTTTTCCTCCATTACTCATGCAGTTCCCTGAGGAAAAATCCCATGGATACGATCGAGTGTCGTCTTTTTCATCCATGACAACTCAGTCCAAAGGCTATTCTGGGACAATACCAAATCTTCAATAAGTGTCCGGATACGACGAATACTTTCTCCTCTACCATCTATAAATCATTGTCATCCTACATTGAAAGAGAGTCTTTGGAATGCTAGAGTCAGATTGTTGAAGTTTT
>APFE031190070.1:76474-90982 GCA_000404065.3 Pinus taeda | reverse complement strand
TATGAAATTATAAACAAAATAAAAATAAATCAATCAATAAATCAGTGTAGCACAAAGAGATAATTTCTTTCCACATTCCAAGTTCCTTTTTCGTCCTTCCTTCTTTTGATATTTGAGATTGATTTGTAAGTGAAATCGACCTCTTTTGATATTTGAAATCGATTTGTAAGTGAAATCGATTGGTAAGTAGTACCACTCATGTTCTCTCGATGCAATTGCTAGTTTATTGTTTCAATTGCTAGTTTATTGTTTCAGTTTATTGTTTACCCATATAAAGATTCCTCAATGGATGGGAGTTATCCCACGTGGTTGGGATGGCCGGCTTATAGCCTTCCCACCCAGGTTCAACCCTCATCACATGTCAGCCTTTTTCGTCCTTCCTTTGCGCCTCTTTTGATATTTGAGATCGATTTGTAAGTGAAATCGACCTCTTAAGCCTCCTTAAGCCTCCCCACCTAGGTTCGACCCTCATCGCATGTCAGCGTTGCTCTGTAGCTATTGTGAACATTTCACTTCTGTACATATATGTAAAAATTGTGAAAAAGATTCCTCAGTGTGCTTGGGATTGTGGTTGGTATTTGCTTTGGAATTAAATTAACAATGGTCTATAATATAAATAAACAGGAATTTGGGGTCAATCCCACTAGCTTCCTGCAAGATTGGCATGAGTTCGGAACCCTCGGGGGCTCTTTGGAAGGCACAGAATTCCCATCATCTAAGTATGACCCAACAACTTCCCCCAGGTTTCTAAGCATAGAAACATCGAATCTCAAGGCCTCACTGACAGGGATATCTCGACCGCGGATTTAATGGCAGATGCCTGTGCTTAGGCCAAGAAATTATCTCTATAGCATTTCGAGCCATATTCATGATGGCAGAGCTGCCAAAGAACCCACACTTCGTGCTACATAGAACCGGGCCGTCCGGGCTTTTCGACTTTACAAAATATGAAACAAATATAGCATTTCTAAACTTCGACACAAAACCGCTTTATAATAAATCCATACCTCGAGTTGGCGGAGACTTTCTGACATCGGCTAACCAAAAAATTAAATCAGCTCCCAGCCATCTTTGGAACACTGCGTGTATCGAACTTGGAACCTGCAGGAGGCCATTTCTGCAATTTGCAGCCTTTAACGCTGATAATGTCGGAGGGATTGATTTAATTACAATGGTTATGCCACTAATTCGAAAAAATCTTGATCAACAGAGTTTTTATATCATCTAGTGCATTGATCAGAGCTTCCTTTCATTCTGAGTCGTCAAAACACAAGGGAAATGGCAGTCTGAACAATCGTTTGGGGGCATCCCCGCTTCCCAATGCGCTCTCAAATTCAAAGCGAACTACCACTCTGGAACGTGTGAAGATTGAGCTACTCGACTCTCACCTTTTCTGGGCGCCATCTGTATTTGCTATGTCTCGAGGGTTTTATCTGATTGCTCTAATGTGGCCGGCAATTGTGCAGAGATCTCTGGTGAGACCGGAACGTGTGAAGATTGAGCTACTGGACTCTCACCTTAATGTGGCCGGCAATTGTGCAGAGATCTCTGGTGAGACCGGAACGTGTGAAGATTGAGCTACTGGACTCTCACCTTTTCTGGGCGCCATCTGTATTTGCTAGCCGTAGTCTAACGATTATGTTTTTTTGCCGAAGAAGAAAAAAAAAAAATTGTCCCGAAAGGAATTTCCCGTTTGTAAATCTTAGTAAAAGTGGTCAAACTTTATAAAATTTTAAATGTCTTAGAAATTTTGGATGTTTTTGATGTTGCTGAATCTATTTTCAGCAAACATGATTCAAACACTACCTCTACAAAAAATTTTGAATTTTTTTGCCCAACCACTTTTGGCAGGCAATTCCTCCTCCGCCTCTGTAAAGCACTCCTATTTGCTATGTCTCAAGGGTTTTATCTGATTGCTCTAATGTGGCTGGCAATCGTGCAGAGATCTCTGGTGAGACCATGACATCTTTCGCAGCCTGAAAACATGTTTGACGAACCTTGGACGTAAATTTTCACCGTCAGCAAAATTTAATTGAGCAGAGTGCACAATCGGCCAGCATGTGGGTGTAGATACACATTGAAGACAGAACAGTACACAGGTAAACCTCGCGACGTTAAAAAAAAAAATGAATACCATCCGGAATAATACGATTGAACAGTGCTAACGATAGGATTTGGGAAACAGAGCCCTGGTGGCGGCGTGCCGGCGTCACCATTTTGGAAAACCAAAACCCAATGTTAAACTATGAGGAAAAGAAAAAAAAAAAAAAGATCGAAAATTTTGTTTGATTAATACCAAAATGCGATCACTAAATGTCACTAGCAATGACATAACAATTCTGAACAAAATCTCAAACTTGGGCAAAACTAATTCTCGGTACTAGGGCCCACAGAGAAGCTTCTGAGCTGCACTGCTTCATGTAGCGACCTTGAAGACGCAAAGGATATCTTAAAAAAATACAAAGAATTACAGTTAGCGATAAATCCACTAGGTTCCAAATCTACTGATTGAGTTCTGAAAATGTTTCCGAACGTAAACGATGAACTTAATCAGTGGGGGGTGGGGATTAGGGGTGGGGAATTGACTGTTCTAAAACGCCTCCATTGTACTCCAATACTCAACAGGAATTCAGCGATGGCACCTTTCTGATTTCTCGCATTCAGATTCAATATCTCCGGGATTTAATTGAAATCAGAGGGTTCATTATACTAAAAATGCTGTTTTGTTTATGACGAAACTTTTTTCATCTCTAACATCAAGATAAGAAACCCTAAGGTAACGCTTCTAGCTGCTAAGCATCAACGTGGGAATAAAACTTCAAACATTCCTTTTAGACGTTCACACACTCGAGGATGTAATGCTATCTGTAAAATCCTACAACTGAGGCTCCAATACCAACGAAAGCTTTACCTCAATCAACAGCGGGATATAAAACGCAGGGTGGATATGTGCAAGGTCTTTCGATTGGATTTTCCACTTAGTTGTACAGAGTACCGTACCCATCGAAAATAAATTCTGGGATGAGAAATTGCACACAGTACACAACCCAGTGTTCAGGATCCTTCACAATGGCCGCCTATAATTCAATCGCATAGTTTATTAGCCAAAGCACTCATAAGACAAAAAACTCCAGGTACCACTGGACATGCTGGGAGCAGAATCTTAACTATGGGATAGTCATTGTACCCTCCAAATGCATAATATGACAAAAAATCTCACCTTATCAATGAAGGCTGGCCAAAATAACTATATACAATGGGATAGTGTCATTGTACCCTCCAAATGCATAATATGACAAACATCTAGTATCAGATTGAAGCCTTCTTAAAACATGGAAAACACCCCATATCCTACTATCCTTGATCAGTCAACGGAGTAGACTAGTGCATGAAACATAATTATAACATTACACAGTCCGAGCTTTTCAAGAAAATAAAACTTCAATCATGTCAAAACAACGTTCTTTTGGTAGTTGAAACAACAGGACAAAAATTAGGAAATTGCCCCTTCTCTTTCTTTTGGTAGTTGAAACAACATCAGATTTTTTACTTCTGCTGACTTCACTGCACATAGCAGTCATATGTTATTAACCTGCCATAATATTCTCCAACGGACATCTTAAACCTCACCAGTCTCAAACTTGTAAGATAATTACGGGAATCTATAAGTGCAAACTACCAAGCACTGAACAATGTTGCTACAGTGCCAGCCTACAACACAAAATGTGGGCACTAAATAGGATGCAGTCTCAAATGGACCACAGAGCATAGTAAAGTCCGTAGTCCATGGTTTATGAAAAACAATCATGAAGTAATTTTCAAGACTCCTTTCATGGTTTCAAAACCAGAGATAGACCTATCTTAGAACTGTTATCAAGAGCCTTGCTGTCTACTTCCCCGGAAAGAGTTATCAAAGACTTTGGCCTCCATTCATGCTGGACAAGGGCAGCAATTTTTCCGTGGTTATTCAAGCGTGCCTTTACAGTTGTAAAGGGATCGAAAGCATGTTGAGTGCCCATGGTGAAAGTATTCTCATTCCTTGAAATACTGTGGGCAATCTCGGCTCCAACTGCAGTCTTTGTCAGAGGGCTCACAATGTGCAAGTAAGATGCCTTCAATGTATCACCTCTGTCCGTTCTGCATAGTTAATACAAGATTCAGTATATAGTAATTACATATTGTATATGAAACTCTAGTTGGAACTCCCTATCTAAAGAAAAAGAGGGAGTCAAAGAATAGAGAAGTGCACATACAAATTCAAAGAAGAAATGAAATCTGGCTGCACAAAGTTTAAGCCTGCATTGTATTTCGTAAAGTTGCCTGATGCAGTATCAAAAGCAAACTCCCCCCCAAGAGCAACACTTTCATTCCCGATGACTACAGAACTCTCCACAACAGGAGTTGCTGTTAAGCCTATACTTGTACTGATCCCAGCATAATCATGAAGGTATTGAAGCTCAACCTGACACATAGCAACAGAAACAAGAATGAGTCTCAACTTTCATATCAATCAGGTGCAATCAAGGTCCATTAGGTTATTCTCCCAAAGGATGTATTCTTATGCAACAAAAGAGCAATAATGTTGTGATCCAAGTAAGTCATTAACCAAATTTGGTTTTTTTTTTTTTTGGATTATTCTCTCTAATGAACTACTTAATGGCACTCATCTTTGAACATTTAGCAGTAAAAGTAGAAAAATAGAGGATAGTCTATCTCTATCAGCGAAGCACAGAAGACATTTGGGTGTGGGATTCTTCTGTCTTATTGTTACAATTTTTTCTGGAGTAAGTTAAACTCATAGCAATCAGACTCCATTTTCAGTGATAAATTTAAGATGAATCCAGCCAAATTTGTGGGAACAGGCAGAGTTCCACAAAGATCCAGGTTTAATGCATGTTGGAATTTTGCCCCAAGGGGTTATTCCCCATTCTAAACCAACTCAGATGCTCAAAAAATCAATCAGAATTCCGGATTAATCGCAATAGTAACTTCTCAGGGGATCACCAGATTACAGCATGGGGGAGGGAAGATCACTCCATGATTAAACTGCTCCATTTTTTCTTACAAAACCCCTTCAT
Organism: Pinus taeda; assembly: GCA_000404065.3. NCBI lineage: Eukaryota > Viridiplantae > Streptophyta > Pinopsida > Pinales > Pinaceae > Pinus > Pinus taeda. The sequence continues at coordinate 85,904 of APFE031190070.1, read as the reverse complement.
CGTGTACTACACAATAGAGCCACAGAAAAACAACATAGCCATTACACTAAATAAATAATCACCAACTACACTGCAAAAAAATTATAATATCTGGGTTGAGACTCTCTTTATATTTGAAACAAACAGCTGCAATTATGCAAGTGACAAGAGTGCACCAATGCTTGGGTGTAGCATTATTTTATGTTTACCCTATTATTTTTATAAAGCTCTCCTCATAAACCCCTTCATTCTGTGTACTACACAAGATAGCAACGAAAAATAGCATACCTATTAATCCTAAGATCTAGTTAGCAATTATACTGCAAGCATTTTCCTAAGATTTCTGTTGAAACAAGGTGTCCTTGTGTTTGAAACAAACAGCTGCAATTATAAAAGAATGCATCAAAGCTCATATAACATTCAACTTGTGCTTAAAAAATGTCCCTCGATGGAAAACAACAAGCACAATTAGCCAGATACAAAAAGAGTGCATCGGTCTACATATGACAATAAGATTGTGCTTAAACCAGAAGAGACCCAAATGCCTTTTCATTTGAAACTAACTCCAACTGTACCGATACAAAAGAGTACAGCAAAATACACGTAACTATTGGATCATAGTCAGGGAAAATTTTAGGGGCTAATATTCACTGGTGGGCTAAATTTCCATGCCTTTTCCAAAAAAGATTCGCCAATTTCTATTTTTTTCTAAATTGATTCGCCCAAATTTTATAGTACACCATTATTTTACATTAAAAATCGCCAAAATATTATATCAACTAATATAAAATCATAGGAAATCTAAATATTTCTACAAAAATATCACCAAAATTTTACAATTTGCATATTAGGGACTAGTAAGATTCGCCAAGGTTTCTAAACTTTAAGATAAACTCCCATCCTCAAAATTTTCCTTAAGATTAATACTTAAACATAAGAATCTTCAATTAAGTATTCTCTCTGAGTTCCATCTATGTGAAATCACTATTTATTAAGCTGACCAATAAACCCACCACCAACACTACCAGTAATCCTTGGACCTAAACAATTAGTCAGCATCAATATAATATTGATTAATTCAAGAGAAAATATCAAAATAATTTAGGTTAAACTAAGCAGCCTTTACAGTGCTGTGAAACAAATGTGGAATCAAGAATACTTCCAGGGGAATCATCCAAGATCCACAATCCCAGAAACCTAAGGCCATCACCCAAAGGTAGGACGCCATTTGTGGGTTTTCCCTAAAGGGCTGTGAGACCACTTGACCCATGATGGTTCTACTGCCTTTGGTGACCCTTGTGGGGGACAAGCAACAACTTTTGTGAACCCTGGTGGAGGATAAGATATTCCCTCCTTTCACCCAACCAGTTAACCTCTCGTGGCTATAGTCAAACAAATATAATCAAACTTACATCAAATAAGATGTCATGCACAACTAAAACCAAACGTTGTGTCTAATGCATATTTTCTATCCACAATGAACCAAAACCACATGGTAAGGACCTGCCCCCTCTTCAAACCCCACCGAGGTGTGATAATAAGCTGTTACTGTAGTCCGTTTCACCCTCTCCTGACAAAGCTCAGATACAATCTTAAAGAGTGCATTTGAACTTTGAAGCATGTCCTAGATCACCTGGACCATATACAGATTCCTGGCCCAAGCTACAGTGAGAACACGGATTCCCAAAGAGCATATTTACACTTACATTCGAGCCCTCAGCTGCACCAGCTCCCAAATAAAGTTTTTAAACCAACAAAAACAAAGCAAAAAAACATCCAAACAAACAGCAGAATATCACCATATATAGGAATAAAATAAATATAATCGCAGTACCCCTGCCACTTGTACACTATATCACAGATGAAATTTGAAGAACAAATTAAAACCCCAAATAATTTCAGAAGTTGAGAGCTAGTTGGGAAGCGGGGGACTCGTACCTTGCCAGATCTCTGGTCTGGGACAGTGAAGTTAAGAATAGCTTTCAATCCTGGTGCGGGTTCATCGATTGTCACAGTTGCAAATAACTATTCAGAAAAAGATTAATCATGTTAACGCATATTATTTTCTTCCCAATTGAGTAAAGAAAACAAATAAAGTTACTTAAAACTTCAAAATGAACCGTAAATTAGCTACTTCAAGTTCAAATCCATGCAATGACATATAGGATAAAAGATTGAATAGCACTCTATCAGCAACCACGTATGTTTCATCGAGCACAACATTATAATAGAAATGTAAGACCGAGAAAAACAAAGTTAATGGCACTCTGACTTAAAATGACATTCAAAAGCAATTTTGCATAAATCTTAGTGAATCAATTACTGTAGCAATTCCATACATTGGAGCTTGTGTCCACTTTAATATCAGTTGTAACATTTTTATTCTTCAACTGTGTCGTGAGATCCCCAAGAAAAAAGTCCCCTTTCTTGGTACCAGTGGATGTAAAGACCTGCTTGTCACAGCCATGCAAGCAACCAACTCTCAGTACTATGTGGCAAAAAAAATGGAATTGTGCACTAGGGCACTGGCACTCACTACTGCAAAGTTGGATCTTTGTTCAATCAACAGATTAATCAAAATTCAAATAAGAAAATAGAAAACAGCTTACCAATCCGGTGGGAGTGTAGGTGGTTAGACTAAACTTTTGGTCAACCAGGAAATCCTTATAAAGGAGATCTGCATATCACAAAATCTGTACTTTTAAAAATAGTAAATATAGACGTTATCAAAAAATGCTTAAAAATACTGAGACTGACTGAAATAATTATAAAGCCATTTCATATCATTTTAAGTTTTAACTTCTGCAATACAGCATTATCTTTTCTTACACGTGATGAATTAAAATCAGAAAAGCATTGATTGCCATTTTTACATTGTTAAACTTGGGCTGTCACCCAAAGGAAGAAACTGATCGAATTGATTATAAATCCTGGGGGAAGAATTGCCACTAGAACATTAGGAGCTTAGGGTATAAGTTACCAATTTAACATGCCTATCCTTGAAAAAGGAGATTAGAGAAAATCCATAGGCATGTTTCCTTAGTAATAAAGCTATAATCATCACAAGTAAGACCTCTTTGGTAAGGAAGTTGATGTCTGCTGCTGTTGGGACCAGCACCAATGGCTTACTGAATTTAGAATATTAGAGCATGGTGGGAAGGTTATTTCCTGTGTTGCGCTGGGACCCCTCCCCCCAAAAACCCAGCATACCCACCATTTCCACATTTTGTGGTCACCCGAAGACATTAATAAATTATAAAATTATCTTATCTTGTGGACCCTTACAAAATGTCCCCAGACTACTGGGGACTTAATAGAGACTTGGGAGTTGCTGGGCATCCCCAAGACATTCCAAGCAAGTTTCAGGAACGTTCCAAACAAATTTCAGAGATATTTTTGGCAGATTACACGGATTTTTTGGGCAGATTTTAAGAATATCCTAGGCAATATCTTCAGTTTTAACAATCATGGACATTGATGATTGGACAGTATGATCATTTTTCCCATCCATTATTTTTGTATTGCACTGAATCTAAATCTATTGTACAAACTGCAACCCAAAACATTGGTTTCATATGATGGGTTTCGATTTGTACTTCTGGTAATTTTAATATTATATTTTCAACAACAATTTACAAGCAAGGTCTCCATGTCCATAAAAAAGGAAATGCAAAATTCCAAAGGGCTCATTTTTTTTTGTTATTGCCCTTGTGCTTCTCATTTTTTGGGTCATCACGGCTTTTACATGTTGTACATAGGTTTACAAGATGTTGATTTTTCATGATCTTCTAATCTGATAATTACTTCCAATGATTTCTTCATTAATTCATCTAATGTCACATACATCATTAAGAAATTATACATAGAAAATCTCAACAATAACAACAATAATGACAGTAGGATCATGAAGAGACAGCCAAACACAAGACACAAATTTTTACCCTGGGAAATCCTTAACTAGGAAAAAACCCAGCAATCTTTCCTTAGAGAAATTTTGTCCAATACAAGAGACACAATCTGATTTTTCCAGTCAAAATATTTCAGACTGACCACAAAACTTAATAGGTCAAACCTGGTCAAACAGACCACTTTTTCTGCCTCCTGCAACTCTTCTGAAATTCAGTCAACTCTGGTCAACAGGGCCGAATTTCAGCCTCTTGCAACTGTCCCCGAAATTCGGTCAACTCTGGTCAACAGGGCCAAATTTCAGCCTCCTGCAACTTGCCTCAGAAATTCGCTCAACTCTGGTGGAAACAGACTTGGTCAAATGGCCTCAAAATCTCCTCCTCAAATCACACGTGTGAACAGATAATCAGAATATGGCGTGTGAACAGATAATCAGAAGATGGTGTGATGGTTGAATTGGTCTCTGAGTGATGAGGTCAAGTGCCTTCACATAGTGATTGAGGGTGCCCAAATAGGTGTGTCTTTATGGCTGAGCCAAACTGAACTTTTGGGGCCGACTTGAGCATTCTGGAGGTAAACTAATTCCAAATTTAAATTATAAATTTCTTCCTTTTAATTCGTCTTGAGGACCGACTTGAATACCAACCATAGCCACCAAAAATCAACACTCCCTCTTGGCTAGGGAGGTATTCAACTTTGACTTTCTCAAATGTCTTCTTTGTTGAACAATTTCTCCATCCAAAGAAAAGATCAAATGAGCTTACTATGTTAATGTATCCATCCACTTCACGTGGAAAGCATCCTGCATCAACATCATGCAAAGGGATCTCATTACCTACCAGTCAACTCTCCTTTGCAAATGGATCTAGTAACCCACTGGCCAAAGGCCTTCTAGTGTCCCATTGCCCTTTTGGCCTTTTGGGGTTTATAAGACTAGTCCTGGGTCAGCAATTATCCAAATCATCACCTGGAACTTGGTCAACACCTACGACGTATGGTGAAACCCTAGGCAATTATCATACCTGCATGCCAATTGAATGGTAATACATTTACCCGATGCTAAAGGCACTCACTCTACCCATTAACCAAGTACTTCTTGGCAATCTAGGTGAGCATTTTGGACCTTGATGCTCTCAGGGCCATTCTCCCTAGCCACATTACATCGCCCCTAGTCAATAACTTTGACCTATCAATATCCTGACCAAGGGAGAATGTTTGCCCCTTGATGCTACAACATCAACAATGCCTCTAACTAAGGGTAGCATTCTCAAGTTTCAACTAATCTAAGCTTGTCCCTGAAGTATACAAACTTCACCTTAGGACAGAGGCTTTGTGAGAATGTAAGCATCCTACTCGTCTGTAGAAATGCATTGGAGCCTTACTGCTTCCTTCTATACCATATCTCGAATATACTGGTACTAGATCTCAATGTGCTTCGACCTATCATCATGGTCGTCTCCTACACCTATTCCAAGAATCCTGCAAGTAGCTTTTGATACTACACTGCTTCACAACTCGCTAAACTAGTTGCAATATACTTGGTTTCTGCAGTGTTGAGTGCAACATATGTCTACTTCTTGCTCATCCAGAATATCATAACAGAACCCAAAACTGAAGCATCGTCTCGATGTACTCTTCCTGTCTCCTTCACTCTCTACCCAAAATGAAATTGTTTATCCCTGCAGTCGTACTTCATTATTTCAATTCATATCCAACTATATCCTGTTAGTACCTCAACACACGTGTTGCATGCCTCAGCTCAACCATAAATTGATTGGCTTCTTTCACTGGATCCATCACCACAGCTGCTTTCAGGTCACCTTGACAGATCTTGTTGTGGCAATCACGGCTTCTCCCTCTGCCACTTAACTTCTTTAGATTGGTAACCATGGGAATGGACATGGACTTGTTGTTCATCATCCCAAATCTCTGAAGAATCAGAACAATATACTTCCTTTTGACAAAGGAAGATCTTACTCGGCTTTTGCTAGTCTAAGAAATAATGTATCTAACCAAGATCTTTCATCTTGAACTCAGAGGTTAACTCCCTCTGACACTAAAGCAAGCCATGATTGCTCCCTCTATCACACAGGCAAATCTTCCTGCCATTGTTGCTTTTTGTCACGTGAGTCCTTCTACTTCCACCAGAAATAAGTCAAACAACAAGAACCACCAAGACTCGTCAAATAATCATCAATATGAGAAATGTTCAAGGTTCATATAAAGCCTTCTTTAGTCTACAAACATGAGATTCCCTCTCATGTACCTCAAAGCCCTGAGGTACCTCTATGTACACTTCCTCCTCAATTACTCCAATGAGGAGAGGGGCCTTCACATCCACCCATAATAGAAGCAACAAAAATAATAGTTCTAACACAAATGTACTTGACAACTGAAGCAAATGTCTCCTCGTAGTCCTCTCCCTCTTTCTGGGAGAATCCTTGTGAATCTTGCTTTGTACTTCTCTTTGTTGCCATCTACCGCATACTTCATCTTGTAGATCCACTTGGAAGTCACCATTGACTTCTTTTCGACACAATTTTCTCCATCATGGCATTCTTCAAACTTGTTGGCCCGCCTACTCCCTCTGAACTAGGAGCTCTTCTGATCATCAATACAATTTCTCCCTCTTGAACACAAGTCACTCAATCCTAGGAGAATCCTCTTGTCAGAAATGTTTCTCTGTTCTTCCCGATGCTTACATCTGTTGCAAGAGCTTTCGTTGTCTTCACAATGCACCTGCAACCCTCATTAGGTCATGGAAGAAACAATTATAACCAAGCAAAAGATACAAAGACAAGAGGTTGACCAAAAAAAATAAGAACAATAATCATGAAAGAAAGATAAAAGTGCTTATCGTTTGATCTAAGAATAGTGGGGAATTTTGTCAACTCCCTCTCGACCCTTGCCTTCTTGCAAAAATCATTGGAATCCATCTGCAAACTCATCATCCTTATTCTCTTCATCAACTACTAATGCATGCTGATTTCCTTTTCTTCCTTGCATGAGTTAGGGTTCTTCATCCACAAATCAACTACAAGCTAATGACATCAACATCCTTGGCCATGTTCTAGGATTTTGCAAACCATTATCATAACCTTCAGATCTTCTAGGGTTTACAAACCCTAAGCCCAAAAATTTATTAAACTTGACATGCACAAATTATCCTACTGTAGTCAATGTAGAACATAACCAATTTGTCCAAAGCCATAAGTGAAAAGAACGTGCCATAGAGTCCTCATGTCTCTACATATAAGATGAAATTGTGATTGCCCTATTCCATCATGTTATCAATCAATCAAGGATGTCCCATCTTGGTCAAACCATCAATATCAATCCAAGCAAATATAGTTTGTATTCTGCTTCTTTACCAACTTCTATGTCAACAAAAATAAATATTCAATAAAGAATGCTCCATGAAAGTAAGATGTCCCTTTCAAAAGGGAATATGGCATTCCAATGTCTAACCCTGATCAATAAGAGCAAACCCTCAACATTCTCTTCTCATTGCATATAAGACTATCCTCCAATGCTTATACAAGGGCTTCTTTCAACTATTCATTGTGGGATAACTTTACACTATCATAACTCTTGTTGTTGAGCTTTTCTTCCTCCAACAGATTTCACAAACAAATCATTTTAGCAAATATTTGTTTACCCAATCTAAATTGGTCCTTCCTTTGTTTAATAAACTTCTGAGGCCTCTCAACTTCTTTTGTTCACCCTCCTGAGTTCTTTCGGCCTCCTTTTGCCTACAACCTTCCTCAAATAAGTTGCGGCCTTGTCCTGAAGCTTTTCGGCCTTGTTGAATTAGCCCTAAGGCCCTTGACTTACTTAAACTTAGGGCAAGGACAGCCTAATCTTCACTCTTGATCACAAATAGCCATGAACAGGCCTGATACCAACCTCTGCATGTCCTATTCTTTAACCTGATTTGCTCAGAACTTCATGCTTAGGGATTCAGTCCTTCTTAATAACAGAACTCGGATGAGGGGTTTCATCCCTAATTATAAACAATGTTCGGGCTCTCAAAAATACAATAACAAGACTTCAGATGAGGGCTTCCTTTTAGTCACAACCAAAGTTAGGACTAGGGCTTCAGCCCTCCATACCTAGTCTAGACACAAGTAGAGCTTGGCCCTCATAGGATAGAGATACTTATTAGACAAAGATACAAACATGGCAGCTTCTCCTTCTCATTTAGCCTCTTTCAAGCAAGTCGCTTGCCTTTCTTCAAGTCTCTTTAGTGGTTGCTCTTTAACTTCGCTCTGAAACATTGCTGATGTTTCACGATCTTCTAATCTGATAATTACTTCCAATGACTTCTTCATTAATTCATATTATGTCACATACATCATTAAGCAATTACACATAAAAAATCTCAACAATAACAAAAATAATGATAGTAAGGTCATGAAGAGACAACCAAACACAAGACACAAATTTTAACCCTGGGAAAACCCTAACTAGGGAAAAACCCAGCAACCTTTTCTTAAAGAAATTTTGTCCAATTCAACAAGAGATACAATATGATTTTTCCAATCAAAATATGTCAGATTGACCACAAAACTTAATACATCAAACGTGGTCAAACAAACCACTTTTTTCGGCCTCCTGCAACTCCTCTGAAATTCGATCAACTCTGGTCAACAAGGCCGAATTTCGGCCTCTTGCAACTATTGAAAATGCAACAAGATGATGGAGCTTAGTGAAAAGAAGTCGCCTTCACTAAGTGGGCCCGCAAGCTATTTTTGGCGCAAAGTCTAGTTTTAGACATATGGATCATGGTCTATGAGTTGCAAGATGCTATTTATGGATGATTGGTCATGTTGGTAAAAAATAGATGGACCTCTATTTTTAGACATATGGGCGCAGTCTATTTTTAGACTGCCAGTCAAAAAATAGAACAGTCGAATATTATTAGCTCTTAATAATATTTGGACTATAAACATTATCTTATCCTCTTGCAGCACTTTAGTTCGAGCTACGAATGTGGCACATGCAACTGCCAGAAGGAAATACACTTTTCCTATAGGTTAGTTGAGCTATTGCATGATGGACTTCAGTTAGAACTCAAGTGATTGAGTTTGGTGGAGTGATTGAGGAGTTGATGGAGTTGTGTTCAGTTTGACTTAATTGAACTAGTTGTATTTAGTCTAACTGACAAATACACTAGTGATGAGTGGTGTGAATTAATTATTAATTAATTCACTAATTATTAACTCATAAATCAACTAAAGAATACATCAGTTAACTCAGTGCATGGACAGTTCAGTGGAGACAAATGTTAGAGGTGAGTGAAAGGGCAAGACAACTGTTAGTTGTGCCTATAGTTGTGCATGAGATTTGCACAATCAATTGAGATTGCCAATGAGGATTGCGTAGTACAAGCCAAGGGATTTCGAACTTGGATCTCATCTATTCTCAACTTGGATTCCACAATAGAGGCAAGCAAACAGTGGAGGAGATTTGAACCCGTGACTTGTTCAGATTTGAGCTAGTTTGTGTGTAGCATGTGGAGATAGTATTGAGTACTTGCGAGGAG
>APFE031190070.1:52888-76454 GCA_000404065.3 Pinus taeda | reverse complement strand
CCCCTCGAAGAGGCAAGTGAACATTACTCTCTGAATAATAAAGTCTTCGCTATTCTGTGTTCTGGATATCTTTTCTTCGCATATTCTGTGTTATCGGTCTTTTTTCTTCGCATATTCTGTATTTGGGTATCATTTGCAGGTCAGGAAGCATAACATCTTCACTGCTAGTATTAGATGTTATACTCTCAACATGTATTTGTTCTATTGTAGGATTTTCTTGAAGATATATGGAATATTGTTTAGGTTTACCTGAACCTGATGCTCCTTTCTGCAATGCCTTTCTTTCTTTTATGATTTTTTCAGGGTCGGGTACTGGGTCAGCTTGTGACTTCTGAGGATTTCTTCGAGTATGCCTCACAAACTGAGCCAGAACTATGAAGTGGAGTCGTCAAGAGGTTTGGCCTCTAATAGAGTCGCCAGATAGATGATTACAACCAAAAAAGTGCCCAGACTTTGTCTATCATCAAAGCTAGATCTGTGTCATCTCCCAGGGAATTTGAGCTTCAATTTCGTCTCCCCGGCAATGGCACCAATTGTTGAAAATGCAACAAGATGATGGAGCTTAGTGAAAAGAAGTCACCTTCACTAAGTGGGCCCGCAGGCTATTTTTGGCGCAAAGTCTATTTTTAGACATATGGATCATCGTCTATGAGTTGTAGGATGCTATTTATGGATGACTGGTCATGTTGGTAAAAATATATGGACCTCTATTTTTAGACATATGGTCAGAGTCTATTTTTAGACTGCCGGTCAAAAAATAGAACAGTCGAATATTATTAGCTCTTAATAATATTTGGACTATAAACATTATCTTATCTTCTTGCAACACTTCAGTTCGAGCTACGGATGTGGCACATGCAACTGCTAGAAGGAAATACGCTTTTCCTATGGGTTAGTTGATTGATTGCATGATGGACTTCAGTTAGAACTCAAGTGATTGAGTTTGGTAGAGTTGATTGAGGAGTTGATGGAGTTGTGTTCAGTTTGACTTAGTTGAACTAGTTGTATTTAGTCTAACTGACAAATACACTAGTGATGAGTGGTGTGAATTAATTATTAATTAATTCACTAATTATTAACTCATAAATCAACTAAAGAATACATCTTTTAACTCAGTGCATGGACAATTCAATGGAGACAAATGTTAGAGGTGGGTGAAAGGGTGAGACTACTATCAGTTGTGACTATAGCTGTGCATGAGATTTGCACAATCAATGAATTGAGATTGCCATGAGGATTGCGCAGTAACAAGCCAAGGGGATTTCGAAACTTGGATCTCATCTATTTCTCAACTTGGATTGCGCAGTAGAGGCAAGCAAACAGTGGAGAGATTTGAACCATGACTTGTTCAGATCTGAGCTAGTTGTGGTGTAGCATTGGAGATAGTACTGAGTACTTGTGAGGAGTATTGTACTATGTATTGTTACATGTTCTCTATCATTATAATATACAGATAGTTGGGGGTTTTCAACCGTATGCTTTCCCCATTACATACTATGTTGATATGTGTGATTGATGTTTCAATGTGCGCATGCGATTGTTTTTTTTAATTCCGCAAATTGATGATCAGTGGTAGAGGAGGTTATGTATTATGCGTGCATTCCGCAAATAGTGTATAATCAGGAATAATCTCTGTGAATAAGTGTTATATTATTCAAATTTCTACAGCAACTACCTCAGAAATTCGCTCAACTCTAGTGAAAACAGACTTGGTCAAATTGCCTCAAAATCTCCTCAACTTGCACGTGTGAACAGAAAATTAGGTGTTGTGATGGTCGAATTGGTCTCCAAGTGATGAGGTCAAGTGCCTTTATATAGTGATTGAGGGTGCCCGAATAGACACGTCTTTATGGTTGAGTCAACCTGGACTTTTGGGGCTGACTTGAGCATTTTAGAGGTAAATTAAATCCAAATTTAAATTATAAATTTCTTCCTTTTAATTCCTTTTGAGGGTCAACTTGAATACCCACTGTAACCGCCAAAATTCAACACAAGAGTCATTCAGATCCAATGCTTCCACCATCCCAATCTCAAGCATTATGAAAACAGGCACATAGTAGTCACTTAGATCAGGTACTAAATGTTTGAATAAATTCCTATTCTCGGTCATAGGACACATCCCTTAGGGTCTCGTGTTATGTATTCCACGTGTCAGATATGACACGACGTATAAAACCTGTCGAATACAATTTTTATCGTGTCCTAAAATCATGACACGTGTTTGCATCGTGGCGAAAACGTGTCAAAGAGTACTACGATTTTAGGACACATGTCCCACGGAAATCCCTTCTTTAAAGCACGCAACTTGATTTTTTTTCAGTTTTCCATCTTTGTTCGTGAGGTATTCCACCAGAGTTGAGTTTGCTTTGCGTTTTCACTGTTCAATGTTCACATCTTGCTGGAGTTGCCTTGTGTTTTCAGTGTTTGGATATCAACAAAGTTGGACCATGTCGAGCATGCAACTAAGGGATTCGTAGGGCTAAGCATGCGACTAAGAGATTTTAGACAGAGCTGAGCATGCGACTAAGGGATTCATAAGCAGACTAGAGGCGCCTTTTGGCTTGCATACCTCACCAAGTAAGCACCAATCTGAAAACTTACTATTCAAACCTCATCTATGCGTCTTCGCATCCTTCCTCTTGACTTATAATTAAAGAGCTCCCACTCAAATTTTGAAATAAGACAATAATTTTAATGGTGCATCTCTCTAAAGTGCAATTAACATCCAAGGTCCACCTTTGCCATGGTATAGTAGTTTCTTCATCCCCGCCAATAGTAAAGGCATAACATGGTTAGAAAACTCCAACCAGTCAAACATATTTAAATTTGCCAGTAAACTGGGGCTTGTTTAAACCAACTGCATTGCAGTCACTAGGTTTTAATTATTGATATGATATGTGTCATGTTTCCAGGTTCGTTGTGTCTCATGTCAAATTCTCGTATTTACATGTCCTGTGTCCTTGTGTCATGTGACTTAGTTCCTATTCAATCACCTTCTTAATCTGAAATATGAATCTAATATGTTTACAGAACCGAAGTGTTTTATAGTGGTTTTCAACACAGTTATCAAAATAAGCAAAAAGCCTATTGCGAAGGGAACACCTTCTATGTTTTAACATAATCGTCATTAACAAGAAAAGCTGCCATAGAGACAGTTCTGTCTAATAGACCCTTTGTGGACCTTATTGCAAATTGCAAACAGTTACAATTGAGTTTCCTAAAGCTAAACTACATGTTGCTCATGTCTAGAAGTGCCAATAATGGAATGCCATGCAGACCTTTTTTAAATTGCTCGATCTTTTTCAGAATTGGCAACTGTAGGGGCTGTGCATAACTCTAGATAATATAGCTTGTTATTGCTTACAAGCTTGAAGCAACTATAAATGTTTAAACTTTACAGTGAAGTATAAATTACTATTATTATTATTATTGTTATTATTATTATAGTTCCTGTCCCCAACCTCCCCTGAAAATTTTGGGGGTGTGCTCTAGCCATCCTAGGGATGTGTTCCCGCCATCCCAAAAACCAGTGCAACATAGGTTATTTCCATCTTTACTGAGTTCCACATTCAAGTCCTCCTCTGTACCTTAGACCAGCTTAATATAGGCACAAGACAGTTTACCTTTCACTTCATTTCACCTTCTTTTGGCACCACATGGGTTAAAATTTGGTCCTGCCATTGCAACCAAGTGTTGATCCTCCTCACTCTTGTCACAGCATCTTCTAAGCTTGCATAATGACCAATCATTTGCCATCCTCCTACCTTCAATCTGATATACTAAAACTGCCAAATCTGAAATTCAACTAATAAACTCTTACCGTGTCCACGTTCTGATAAGATAAGATAATTGAATTAATGTCTAACAAATTACATTGTTTCAATGAGACTCAAAGTTACATCCAGTATCAGTAATAGTGGGAGTGTGAGAGCAGCTCCTCATGCTTCTCTATGAAAAGCAGAAAAAGATCTAGGTACAAAGCTAACAGAAGAAATTTTAGCTTTGTACAAAGTTCTGAGTTGTCACAGCCAGGTGTGTTGCCTTGGTATCCTCTGTGCCACTAGCATTTTGGTCGGCAGGAGTTTTTCTTCCTGCTCCACAAATTCATTCCGCAATACAAAACCTTGTCAAATCTTTTATATTTCTTGTTCTTTTGTTCATAAGCCTAATTGGAGTTATCCAAGGTTCAAATTTCTTTCTCAAATCTGGCCTTGTACTCCATGTTTAAGTTTTTTATCTCTTCTTCCCTTCAAGAAAATATCTCTTTTCACAGTTGGGCAGACCCTTACGAAAATTAACTTGACAGGAGAATGTAGCGTGCTCTAGCAGCAAGCAGCAAGGCGATCAAGCTTGTATTAAAACCCCCTAAGTGGGTACAGATGAGGACAGATGCAAGTGCTGGGTGACTTTGATGGAATAGATATGCCCTTCATACTGCCGTGGTTTAACCAAAGAGACTCTACAACATGTATTTCTCAAAACAATAAACTAACAAAAAGAAAAACTTGATAAAATTCGCCAAGTCATTTAAGATCCTTGACTTTGACAAATACTTGAAAACTTCATGTACATCTTGCAAAGCAAACTACATCTGCACTTCATTTTTTCCACGTCCTTTAAGGCCTCCTATGTTCTCTTAATGACATGCTAAAGCTCCAACCTATTAGACATCTATGTGCTAAGGGTATCACACCAACCACAAAACTTGAGCTGAGTTGCTCCCAAGTCCCTTGTACACCTTTGTGCCCAATGTCCTGGGCAGAACCTGGAAATTTGGGAATTTGGTGATAGTTACATGATCAAGTGTGTTCAAGAACTCAGAGGGCAAGAATTTTTCTACTGGGACTATCGATCTGATTGTTCCAACTCTTACTAGTCAACCAGTTATGCGTTTGTTTCCCCCACTCTGACTTTTGCTTGAAGTCATTACTGGTGGAGCTGATATTTTGTTTTCAATGGGGTTGCATCCACTCCCTTGGCATTGGTCCCTTTTTTCTTATCTTCTTGTTTCTATTAAGATTCAGTTAAGGCTGCCAGCTGACCTTTAGATGACATAAAGTCGTGTCTTTATCTTGTTCAAGGTTATCTCCACCAACCTCACACTAACTAGTCAACTTGTGGTCATTGTCAGCCCTCCAGTTACATCCACCCAAGACACTATCAAACTTATCTCTAACTGGATAGGTTTAGGGCTTGCCTTTATTGCTTAAGGTTGTCGGTTGGTTGTGATTGTTGGGGAGGTATAGGGCGTTAAAACCCTAGTTTTAAAAACTGGTCAAACCAGCCGGTTAGCTCCCTGAGATATCAAACTGGCCTAACAAATCCGATTGGTTGGTCGGTTGGTCAAGACCGATTGGGTAACTGACCGGCCGAATTTTGTAAAAAACTGGCTGGTTAGGAAGCCACATGGTTGGGCATTTTGATGGGCTCCCAAGTGGTTTGAGGTGGTTTTTAGCAAACCATGGTAGGTTCTCTTCTAAATATGGCCCCTTGAGCTTATAAAAGAATGCTTAAGCTACTATTTGCCTCACACATTTAATTTCTAGTGTTTGTATGCATATGAGAGCTTGGACAGTTCTGCACCAACATTGACTTTTGAAGCAACAACAAGAAGTTTGGAGGTTCTTTGTCATCTTGGAGCTAGTTTAGAGTTGTCTAGTGGAGTTGGGGTTGTTGATCCCAATGCAGATCTGGTAGTTGAACAAAGAGCTAAAGGAAGTGAACCAACAAGACCAAGCATGGCACATGGTGACTCGTGAGGGAAGCTATAGTTGTGCAACTCAGTGAACTTGTGCTTTTAATTTTGCTAGGCCTAGTGTTGTTGCTCATGCTACTGCTAGTACTGCTATTGAGGGTGGAGAGGAGTTTGAAGAGTCCTCAAACTCGAGCTAGATGATGTTTATGTAGCTCCTGGTGATGATCCCATGTGTAGTAGTGGTGATGAGTTTGATGAGTGATCATGTCAATTAGTGATTTGTAGTAGGCTAGTGGCCTAATAGCTTGAGTTGTAGCATTGTTTTTCGACTCACGAGGCCATTTATAGCCTCATTGTAGCATTGTTTTTTTTTACTCTAAAGGCCATTTAGAGCCTCATTGGTTATATATTTACTATTTTGTCAATGATATCATTGATATGTATTGCACTCGATGCCATTTTGATATATGCACCCTTACATGGTACATAGATGAGAATACTTTTCATATTTTGTCTCTAATGGTTTGGAATCATGGTTTGTAATCTTAAAAATATCTTTTTCCATTAAAATTTAATTAATTTATGCATTTTTTTTTCCAATTCCGGTTTATTGAATCTGATTCGATCTAATTTTGATTCAAATCACGGTTAGATAGGCGGCCAGTTCGACACCTGGTTCCAGTATTTAAAGCTATGGTTAAAACCTTTTATCGAGCTTTTGCCCATTGTATTTTGTTATATTAGATTTTTAGTTTCTAAATAGTTTATGACATCACGACTATGGGTGTTATGGCCTAAGCCATCCCATATTATTTTGTTGGCTTATAGTTCATGGGTGCTTTGGATTAAGCCAACCTATTTAATTTGTTTTTTGAGATATGATTGTGGAGATTATATATGCAGGCCACCTAATTTGTGTTAAAGCCTTGAACGAAGAATATTTTTTAACAAACGTTTTTTGTATTAAAGCTTTTTGAGCTATGCTTATAAAGGTTGCATAAGCGAGCCACATTAGAAAGGTAACTAAAGGAAGCTTTGTTCAAAAAGATCATTCTTTTTGCATAATTTAACAAGCAGAAAGATTTGTGATGTGTTTCTAGTTTCCACATACATGTAATGGCAAAGCTTTCCAAAAACATCAAACAAAGATAGGAAAGCAAAACTTGCTTTGAAGTTAATTCAACATGTCATACAAGCAAAACTTCCTAATCAACCACCTTATAAGAGCTCTATAATGAAAAGTGTTGAATAATAATTAGAAAGGTAACTAAAATGGTTCCCTTCAAAGATACCAAGAGCATCCATATGGGTGACACAACCACTCCAAATCTGCACTCCCAATCAAAGCACCGAGGAAGCATGCTAATAATCCCCAATACAACGCCGCAAGTGCAAATAAGCACCACATACAATATGCCAAGAAACCATGCAAGTCCAAAATTCACTCTAGTGTACCAGAACCAGCTCACCAATGCTTACACAGCAGATGAGCTCTGCCGCAAGATTACCCATCGCAACCATTTGAGAAGATAGAGCACATGTGACATACCCTGACCAAGGGGGGCAAATACATCCACCACCCTTCGAAGAATAACAAAGGAGGATGCAACATGAACCATTTGCTCCCCCACCTTTTTTATTCATTCCCCACATGTCGAGCCCTCCACTTTAGTGCCATTTGGCAATTGCACATTATTTGAGTTTTGTATATAGTTTTAATTGCCATAAGATTATGGGATGGGGCAATGCTTCTCAATGTTACTAACTTTGACCACTCATAATTATAAAGAGCAAACACTATTAGCCAAGAGTCTAAATATTTATTATACTACCTCAAAATATGATGTGCCTAAAGGAAGTAAAATTTTTTAGAGTCCCGCATATTTTTGTTAATATGGCTTTTAGATTCATGTCTTTAGGAAGATTCTTCTTGACCAAATTTTGAATTATAATTCTGGAGTCTCCAAGGATTGAAATGCTAGTGATATTTCATTCCTGAGTGAGCAATAAGCCTGGAAGGAGAGCATACACTTCTGCTTGGTTGTTTGATAAAGTTCCTCGGCCCTAGGCAAAGGTTAAATCTATTGTTTTATTGGGGCAAAGAATGACCAACCCCACACCCGGTCCTCCCACCCCTCAATAAGTTCAAGGTTTGCTCAAACTTCTTGTGCAACATAAACACTAATCCAAAACTAAATAATGTTTATTGAGATAAGAATACATTTCCTATTCTTTTATTTGAATATAGGAGTATATGATGATCCCAAAATTGTCGAGTACTATTAGAATGGCCTACTCACATATCATTTGTTTGAAAACTTTTATGGGAGAAAAAACTTTTTCATTAATCATTGTTCTCATATTGCTTCTCTTCTTCATTAAATTAAAACAATCACAAACCATCCTTAGAATTAGAGAAAGCTTCTAGGGAAACTCAAGCATGTATAAATTGTTGCATAGATGCTCAATCACCTTTGACCTACAACAACCTTTTTAAGTACACACTCACTTAGGCATCATTCTTAAGTAGGAAGGACATCAAGTTGCATAACATTGTAATACATTTTTAGAGTTAATTTTATATACAACATGTGAAATGGAATTTTTGCCTTTCTAATTAAATTGATTAATTTAAAAAAACGTCATATGAAGTGAGTTATGGTTTTTTGGGCAAGTGGTATTCATAAGCCACGATATTGGTCCATGGCATTGTAACAAATCCCATTGTGAGATGTATTATGAATAAATGTTTAGTTAGTTTTTATTATTTTTTTTAAATTTTATCTTAGCATCGTGAGATGTATAATGGACTAAGTGTTTTGATGCTTATTATGGATTGATGCCTATCAACATTTATCAACGATTTCAATTATATGGTTGCGCTAGTATATAGCTTTCTTGTCTTTAGTGTATGCTACACAAGTCACTTCTCTCGACTTCACAACAACCTCGAATGGGTGACCAATGGCCTTTCTTGGATTAGCCTTTCTTGGATTATCATCTCACATGGATTGTTATTTACGCTAAAACAATTATGTGTTCCAACATGTGCTACACATAATCAACTTCTTCAAGAGGCACACCATTGCCCATTATGAGGGTCATGAGAAAAAAAAGTTGAAGACTATATTTAACATTGTGTAGTTTGTACCCAGTTGAAGCCTTCTCACCAAATGTTTGAGTTGTATCAACGTCTTCTAATGCCTTTGATACCTTCAATGGATTACTTTTCTTATAGACATCATTGATTCCTATGGATTCCATTAATGAATTATCTTTCATGTAGATAGCATTAATGTTAAAATTGGCAACTAGGGCCAAATTCCACCTTGGGGCAACTCATTTGATGGAGATGATGATTGCATTGGATTCCTCTTTTCGAGAGGTCCAAGATTGATATAAAGATCATCTCATTCGGACAAGCAGAAGAGTGATTTTGAATTTATGCCCTCACAAGTGCAAATTGTTCAAGTCGACCTCATCATCATGTAGGCTCAAGAAGCCCAATGGATGTGTCTCTTCTATTGCCATTATGATACAAGTGGTGTCCTTGATGGCAACTCACTCACAGGTCAAATCAGATTTGATAAAAGGCAACTCACATTGTAACAGGTCAATTCAAAGGTAACAAGACATTGGTACAGAAGAACAAGAAGTTGGAACAAGGGTCTACTGATCAGAATCAAGAAGTTGAAGGAAAAGGATGTTGTAAGTTGTATACGCAGGTTCACTTCAACAAAGAAGTGTATACACGCAGGTTAACAGAACAAAAAGAGCGTATACATATGCACACACTTTCACAAGAGGAAAAGCGCGTGTAGGTAGGAAAATCAAGGAAATTCAAGATTAAAATAAAAAGGGGTCAATACCATGGTATTAGTCCACAATATTGAGCAGAGTAACAACTATTTGATCCCGTCCAAGAATACCACAGGTTCTAAGTGTTGTTTTGGTCCGAGGTATTGAAAAAAGCCAAAAACTATATAAGGAGGAGAAGATCAAAGGGCCAAGTGGTGCAAGTGCAAGGGTTTCTAAGGAACACTTTTATCTGAAGTATATTTTATGTTGCAAGGGCTATGATTATGATATGATCTGAAATATTTTGTGCACCTTGGATATAATGTTAGATCAAGATCATGAGACCTAAAATGACTTATCATTGTATGATCTGATATTGGTTGAGCTAGATCTGATTGCTTACGCATGTTTTATTCTTTAAATGTCATGATCTGGGTATGCCTGAAGTCTGGAATAGCAGCAAAGTTGTAACTTGTAAGTTAATATTTGCAGATCTATACGTTGGTTCACCTTGGTAAAGGCACGTATACACGCAGGTTTGACTCTTCCAAGTAGCGTATGCAAAAGAAAAGCCTGTTGTTCAGAAATGACTGATCTATCTGATCAGTGTTGTTGTTTTATTGTTCTCTGTCAATGAAGTCTTCTTAGATCTGAAAGTAAAACTGAATGCATACGGAGTTTGTGTCTGATTGATTGATTGATTAAGTGAGAAGAGTTATCTCTGCTACTGATTGTTTGGATCTCTGTAAATTGACAGTAGATGTTCAGAATATCACTGGTTGGTACAGATTTGATTCAAAAGTTTGTATGATTCAGTAGTTTGGAGGTATACGCAGGTTTTGTTAAAAGAAGTAGCATATACACGCAGGTTGGGTTCATTAAAGTAGCGTATACATTCTGATGTATGATTTTTGAGGTTGCAGTTGGTTCAGGTTGTAGTTGGCTCTGAATGATGATGCAGGTTTCTAGGTTCAGCACAGTGTTCTGGTGACAGTGATCTGACAGTTCAAATTGACTGGTTGTTAGTTGATGCAGTTATTATTATAGAGTTTGAGCTTCAAAGTTTCTGATGGGTCCAATGTGAAAATTTGATGAAACGAGGCCTTCATATCGTGTTGTTGTGTACCAGGAGTATCTAGTCTAAAACTAAATGAAACGTGGTCCCTGGAGGAAGAGAGAAGGTCGTAACCTTCTGTAGGTCAGCGCCTACGTACTAGTAAACATATCGGCTAGTACAAGAACTAGGGGGTTGTAGCTCCCTTCCAGTAGAAGCTGGAAAACGAGAGAAGATTGTAGCCTTCTGCAGGTGGGTGCCTGCGTACTGGTATGAGTCTACACCAATACCGATTTTCTTTATATTAAGAAAACAAAGACGACAGTAGCATGTGGTTTTTCTCCCACATTGGGTTTCCACCTTAAATCTTGGTGTTCATGTGTGTTGCTTATGTGTGATGGTTTATTACTGCACATAGTTACTGTATAATAAGATATTGATGCACTGATTAAAGATCAACACATGATAAATTAACTAAATCATAAGTTCTCTGGGTATACATTGGTTTTTTTAATAACAGTGACGTACACACGCAAGTTCACTTCACTGAAGTAGCATATATAAATCTGATTGGGAAATGAAAGATTATTGAATTGTAAACACTGATTCACCCCCCCTCTCAATATTATTTCCAACATCTTCACCCACAACGAATTGTATAAATACAAGAGACCTCACACCTCATTGGCACATTCATCACTCACACATTCTTCTCTCTCTCTTCATCCGATTGGTTCATACAACATTGGGCAACTTCTCTCTCTTACGCATGTGGCAAGGAGGACGATTTTCTAGGCAGAATTACAGGCCGAAATTTCAGAGTTCTAGGACAAGTTCAACCAGCGTTGACCAAGGACTTGTTGACCAAGTTTGACTGTGTTTTTGGGGTCAAAGGTTCGATTTTTTCTAGGCCGCATCTCTGGGCACAAAAACTGAGTAATTCTAGGTTGTTTAACTTGCATTGACTTCAGGGTTAACTATTGTTGACCGCAGAAAATTACAGTGATTTTCTCTCTCCTTTAAATGAGTTTGACCAAGCTCTTTTGGGCTGAATTTATCCTCCTGATCAAGCCGAGTTTGACCAAGGAAGATCGAGTTGCTTTGAGGACGATTTGTTGTTGTTTTGAGCAACATTGACCTTCTTGTTAGGGCTGAAGTTTGACTGCAATTGACTGCAGAAATTTACAAGGTTGTTTTGACTTTTTGTTGGGCAAGTCAGTTTGACTTTTGTACTCTCTCTCTCTATGTTGAACTTTTGATTTAATAATAAGAAGAATTGATCAAAGGGTTTTCCCCACATTGGGATTTTTCCCTGGCATCCACAAAATTTGGTGTCCTCTTGTCTTGGTTGTCTTTTGCACTTTGTTTCATGTTCTATCTACTTTTACTGTCAATGTGATTATTGTGATTGCTATTGGAAATTGGAAATTATTATTAGGTTGCTAAGGAACATTGAAGTAAATTGTGCTAGGCATAGAACATACCATTGTTAACTAAAATTAACATGGTATCAGAGCTCAAGCGAAGACAAAGCCCAAACAAGAGTGAGAAAAGCAATCACTGAGGAAAGTTGTTGGACAAGAATATTGGCCTAGCTTCAATGACGACTACAACATACTTCAAATCCGAGGGCAAGCTCAAGGGAAAATCCAACTATCATGCATGGAAGATGACTTTGGAAGAGAATGTGATATGGACTATGTACAAGGAAGAGTGGTGGAGCCTCCTTCAAATGCACCTGCTGCTGCAAAAACAAAGTACAAGAAAGGTGAGGTCAAAGCTAAAAAAAATATTGTAGACTATTCAAAAGCATTTGGTTGCCTATATCTCTGATTTGGAAACATCTAAGGAGATGTATGATAAGTTGGTTGGGATATTCAAAGTAAACAATGCAAATCAACTAATCTTTCTCAAGAACAAGTTGAAAGACATCAAGATGGATAGAGGAGAGTTCATTCAATCCTACTTCATGAGGATTACCGAAATCAAGAATGGTCTTCTATCTATTGGAGAAGTTGTTGGTGACAGGGAGCTCACTCTTATTGCACTTGGAGGTCTCACAAGAGCATTGAATGTGTTTAACACCACCATCCTCAACAATGACAGGATTCTGTGTTTTGATGAATTATTGGCTAGATGCACTCAAGAAGAAATAAGGATGATGGAGAGAGATAAGCCCTCAAATGGAAATGATCCTACTGCTTTCTCCGCTCATGGTAAAAGGAAGAACAATGTTGGTCCAAGGATACAAGGTCGAGGATTTCAGTCGGGATTCAAAGAAGGAAGAAAAGGAAGATGCTACAATTGTAATAGGTTTGGCCACTATGCTAGAAAGTGTCCTCACAAGAAGGATGCTCAAGAGATGATGACAACAACAACAACTACAAAGGCAATGGCAATCAAAGGAACAACACGTTCAACAACAAAGGAAAGAGGAATGCTCCTACTGCTCGATATGGAAATGGTCGTCCTCCCAAAAGATCAAGAAATTCCAAGTATGAGGAAAGTAATGTTGTAGAAAAACAAAATGAATTTTATCTTATTTCCGCTTTATCTACTGCCTCTCCTCCGGATATATTGGATCATTGCCTGATGAATAGTGGATCCTCAAGGCACTTCACTGGGTACAAAGAGGCCCTCTCAAATTTGGTTGAAAAGAAGACTAACTTGCAAATCATACTTAGAGATAATGCCACCTATCTTGTGAAAGGAATAGGTATCGTCACTCTTCACTTGAATCAAGGTCAAACCATTCATCGACAAGAAGTATTGTATGTGCCCTGATTTGAAGAGAACCTGGTATCTATTTCTATGATGGAAGATAAAGGCTTCAAGATAGCATTCATTGATGGAAAGGTACGTGTTTGGCAAAGAAACCCTAAAGATGCATTTACACTTATTTAGGGTTGATGGTCTTTATCAAGTTGGAGGAAGTCCTCTAGGAACCATGTCTTGCAACACTTCTCTTCAAACCGAATTATGGCATCGGAGATTTGCCCACCTTCATTACAAAGGCATACCTAGGGGTAAGGAAGATGGTCACAGGTATGCCCAATTTCAACATGAAACATGAAGGTGTTTGTCAGGGTTGTGCAGCTAGGAAACTTACAAGGGGGTTCCCCTCAAGCGAAATAAAAACTTATGATATTCTTCGACTGGTCCATTTTGACCTATCTAGTATGTTGCCCGTAACATCATTAGGAGGATACTTATATCATGTTATCTTTGTGAATAACTTCTCTCGCAAAACATAGATATATTTTTTGAAGAAGAAGGATGAAGTTTTCAAATGGTTTTGTGATTTCAAAGCCTTGGTGGAGAATCAAACAGGAAAGAAGATCTAAATATTGAGGACTGATAATGGCACTGAATATGAATCAAATGAATTCAATGACTATTGTAAAGATGGGATTAAGTGGGAGACAATTGTTGCATACACTCCGGAACAAAATGGAGTTGCTAAAAGAAAGAATTGCACGATCATAGAAGCCACCCGTGCCATGCTTCATGATCTAGGTCTACCGAAATTCTTATGGGGAGAAGCTACAAATACCGTCATATATATTCAAAACAAGTGTCCACATCAAGCATTGAATTTCAAGCCACCCAAAGAAGTTTTCACTGGTAAGAAACCTAATGTTTCTCATTTTAAAATATTTGATTGTCCCGTATATTTTCATGTGCCTAAAGAGAAGAGAAACAAGTTGGAAGCATGCGAGAAAAAAGGAACTTTTGTGGCCTATAGTGAAAATTCAAAGGAATATAGAATTTATGTGCCTGGTCAATGAGATGTAGAAGTAAACCATGATGTTACATTTGATGAAGATATTGCTCTCAGGAAAGCCAGAGATCTCCCCATTCCAGGAAATGAAAATGATGATGCTACAGGAAAGCAGGAAGAACCTTCGTCCGATGAGCCTATGCCCAATGTTGAAGGCCCGATGGATCCCATTGATCCACCTCCTAGTGATCCCTCTACCTCAAAGAAAAGACCATTGTGGCTCAAAGACACTCTCAAAGATGTTGAAAAGCATATTGCTCCGAGAGGGACATTTCGTGAAAGTAAGAAGCCCACTAGGTATCAAGGGTACCTTGCTACTATGAGTACCATTGTTCAATCTGAGCCTTGTACATTCGAGGAAGTCGTGAAACACCAAGTGTGCAAGGATGCGATGAATGAGGAATACGAATCCATCATGAAGAATGATGTCTGGGATGTGGTTCCTAACCCCAAGGACAAGTCTGTGGTCACGTCTAAATGGCTTTACAAAATCAAACATGAAGCTAATGGGAGTGTTGAAAAATAAAAGGCTAGGTTCATTGCTCGAGACTTCTCTCAAAAGGAAGGGGTAGACTATGATGGGATATTTGCACCAATTGCTCGATATACCACTATCTGTTCGATTATTGTTCTTACTAACTCTCAAGGATGGAACCTACACCAAATGGATGTGAAGAATGCTTTCTTGCATGGCTCGCTTAAGGAGGAAGTCTACTTGAAACAACCTGAGGGGTTCAAAGTACAGGACCGAAGGACACACGTATGCAGATTGAAGAAATCCCTTTATGGGTTGAAGCAAGCCCCTAGGGCTTGGTATGAGAGGATTGATAGCTATCTTATGAAGTTGGGATTCACAAGGACGAAGCTTACCCTAACCTGTATTTCAAGGTTGAGAATGACATGTCTCTCATTTTGGTCCTCTATGTGGATGATCTCTTTCTAACATGTGCAAACCCTCTCATTTATCAATCAAAGAAGGAGTCGTCTTTCGAGTTAAGGACCTAGGACTGATGCACTACTTCTTAGGCCTAGAGGTCAGGCAAAAGCCAAGTGAGATTTTCCTTTCTCAAGGAAAATACATTGTGAAGTTACTCGAGAGGTGTGAGATGGTGGATTGCAAGTATGTGTCTACTTCAATGGAACTCAACTTCAAGAAGCTATGTGGAAGTGTTGTTGGGCCCAAATTGGCAAATCCTTCGGAATATAAACAACTTGTAGGGGCCCTGATGTTCTTGGTAAACTCCCATCCTAACATATGTTTCGTTGTGAACATGTTGAGTAAATTTATGGTCGAGCCTCATCACATACATTGGATTGCTGCTAAGAATCTCTTGAGATATCTCTAGGGCACAATCTCTTATGGACTTAGATACACTGCCAGGAATTTGAAGCTGCATGGATATACAGACGCTGACTGGGTTGGCAGTGTGGTGGATCATAAGAGCACGTCTAGATGTTTCTTCTCATTGGGGTCTGCTTCAATTTCTTGGATGAGCAAGAAGCAAAAATTGGTTGCACTAAGCATCGCCAAGGCCGAATACATTGCAGCTAGTATGGCCTGTTTTGAGGTTGTTTGGTTGAGGAAGCTCTTCAGTGAGCTATTTGAGCACGTACCGGATACCACTGTGATCTTTTGCGATAACTAGAGTGGGATTCGCCTTTCAGAGAATCCTGTGTTCCATGGCCGCTCCAAGCACATTGATATCAAGTACCACTTTATCTGGGATATGGTACAATGGGGAGCAATAAGGCTCCAACACATTAGGACTGGTGAGCAGGTCGCAAATATCCTCACGAAGCCTTTGGGGAAGGTCAAATTCTTAGCCTTCCGAGAGAGACTTGGAGTCGTGGAAAGAAAAGACCCTCCTATGAGGGTCCCGCTTGAGTTGGACATTGAGCTCTAAGAGCTCCTAGGGGGCTTGGGGTAACGACCATGGGGTGAGTGGCTCACCTTCCCCTATATGGTACGCCATGTACAAGGTGAGTGGTCCACCTTCCCCTGTGATACCCATGATGACGTGTGTAGGCCCTAGGGTGAGTGGTTCACCTTCCCCTACTAGACACATGTATGTAGTGTGAGTGGTTCACCTTCCCCTATGAATGACATATCCATAGGATGAGTGGTTCACCTTCTCCTATGGTATATGAGCAGGATGAGTGGTTCACCTTCTCCTACTGATGCCCCAGCATACATCCTACCCATGTAGTCCAGGACTCATGGGAAGTACCTCTCATCTGGCCAATAAATTGGGAAACATGGACAGGGACCATAGCACTACCAATGGACGCATCGTGTACTGTCGTACTCCCTATGTCTAAGATGCATGGTGTTCAACAACTTGATTTAGGATCATATGAAGTTCTACCTCTGGACTGACTTTTGTCAGTGGAGAGTGGTAAGGTCTTCTGACTCACTCTCGATTGATTCTTCTTCATTATTACTTCATGGTTCA
This sequence comes from Pinus taeda, assembly GCA_000404065.3. Taxonomy (NCBI): domain Eukaryota; kingdom Viridiplantae; phylum Streptophyta; class Pinopsida; order Pinales; family Pinaceae; genus Pinus; species Pinus taeda. The sequence goes on along the minus strand of APFE031190070.1, from coordinate 59,673 downwards.
GCAAAGCAAAGATGAGATGGCAAAGATGGCACATGACGACGAAATGGCATGATGACGACAAATCGATTAGCAAGTGGAATTCTCCCTAGTTGAGAGGGAGTGTTAAAATTGGCAACTAAGGCCAAATTCTACCTTGGGACAACTCCTTTGATGGAGATGATGATTGCATTGGATTCCTTTTTTCGAGAGGTCCAAGATTGATATAAAGATCATCTCATTCGGACAAGCAAAAGTGTGATTTCGAATTTATGCCCTCACATGCGCAAATTGTTTAGGTCAACCTCATCATCATGTAGGCTCAATAAGACCAATGGATGTGTTTCTTCACCCACAACAAAGTGTATAAATACAAGAGACCTCACACCTCATTTGGCACATTGATCACTCACACATTCTTCTCTCTCTTCATCTGATTGGTTCATACAACATTGGACAACCTCTCTCTCTCACACGTGTGGCAAGAAGGACAAGTTTCTAGGCTGAATTACAAGCTGAAATTTCAAAGTTTTGGGACGAGTTTGACCAGTGTTGACCAAGGACTTGCTGACCGAGTTTGACTGTGTTTTTGGGGTCAAAGGTTCGATCTTTTCCAGCCCACATCTCTAGGCACAAAAACTGAGAAATTCTGGGTTGTTTGACCTGCGTTGACTTCAAGGTTGATTGGTGTTTGACCGCAGAAAATTACAACAATTTTCTCTCTCCTTTGACTGAGTTTGACCGAGCTGTTTTGGGCTAGATTTATCCTCCTGACCAGGTCGAGTTTGACCAAGGAAGACCGAATTGTTTTGAGGACGATTTGTTGTTGTTTTGACCAATGTTGACTTTCTAGTTAGGGCTGCAGTTTGACTGCAATTGACTGCAGAAATTTACAGAGTTGTTTTGACTTTGTATTGGGCAAGTCAATTTGACTTTTGTACTCTCTCTCTATTGAACTTTTGATTTAATAATAAGAAGAATTGATCAAAGGGTTTTCCACACAATGGGGGTTTTCCCATAATGGGGGTTTTCCCACATTGGGGTTTTTCCCTGGCATCCGCAAAATTTGGTGTCCTCTTGTCTTGGCTTGTCTTCTGCACTTTGTTTCATGTTCTATTTGCTTTTACTGTCAATGTGATTATTGTGATTGCTATTGGAAATTAGAAATTGTTATTTGGCTGCTAAGAAACATTGAAGTAAATTGTGCTAAGCATAGAACATACCATTGTTAACTAAAATTAACAATTAACCCTTCATCAACAAATCGCCTTTTACATAAACAAGTGAGGTGATTTTACACATTCTCTAAAAATGGCAATCTCAATCCATGTCAGAGGCCCATTATTGTACTTGGAATTGTCTTTTCAACATATGGAAGCACATTTTGTGTTACTCTTCCCATTATTTCTAATCAAGTCTCTCATTTCCTCAACTTTTCCTAGCAAGCCTTATAGAAAATATTGGGTTATCTGCGAAAACTTTTTACATTCATTCATCCTAAAAACATATCGGCAAACAAAATTGTTAAGTAAACCCTTACAAGTTCCCTTCATATCAATGGGACATAGATCATCATGTGATCCAACATTATTATGACCAGGCCCTAACCCCTTACCCTTTGAGAATTGTTCTGGTTTTCAGGCAATTACACATTATGAATCGCCAGTTAATCTCCCAACATTTTGAGCAAAATTAACAATGCCAAGTCATGGCATTCATAGAACACTTGGCTATGGTTGCATCCTAAAGTCAATGGCATACTTATCTAATCACGGGAAAAATATAAAGCTCGTTAATACAAGAATACAGTCACAAGAGTCACACATGAGTTTCAAAGCTAAGTTTGGTTATGTTTAAACAAACAAATGCTCAATCAACAACATTACCATAACTTAAACCTATCCAATATCAACCATGCACAATCAATCAAGCTATCATATCAACATCTTTTCATTTTGATTTGCTAGCTTATTTACACACAAGGATGTTGTTAACAATGGCAATCTCTAATTATACAAATATCCAAACTATAAAGAAAAACTACATGTCATCCATCCAAAGGACACAATTCTATTCTATCAACCTCCTCTTCATGCAACTGCAATTTTCGATACCAATTCACAATTCTAAACTATCAACCTCCTCTTCATGTAAATGGCAATTTTGGATACCAATTCACAAATCAAACTTGAGTTTCAAAGCCAAAGTTTAGTTATGTTGAAACAAACAAATGCCCAATCAACAGCATTACCATAACTTAAACCTATCCAATATCAACCCTACACAATCAATCAAACTATCAAATCAACAACTTTTTATTTTGATTTGCTAGCTTATTTACGCACAATAATGTTGTTATAAGTGGCAATCTCTAATTATACAAATATCCAAAAGAAAAAAACTACATTGTGATTTCTCAAATTTATAGGAGAAATGCCAATAATTTCCTCTTGGTCAAAGAGGAAATGATTAAATAGGCATATTAGTATTAATGTTATATAATATGCAACGTATATTATCATCTTAAGTTGGTGACAAGGGTAGCATTAAATGTCAACACTCTACCGCCTAAGGTGGGGGAGGCCTCCATGTGTGTAACATTATTAACATAAACTAAGAAAAGAGTCAACATTTTATTTATTTAATTAGCATGTCATAGTTAATTATCTTATTTGCTATATTTAACCAACAACCATATTAGCATAAATCCATCTTAACCTTGGATCCTATTATGTCATAAGGTATCAAAAAACAAAAACAAAAATGTAAACCGCAATATCTCTTGAATATGACATAAGTGTGCAAAATGATTGAGATTTTAACATCGAACTTTTTTATCCTAACAATACTTAATATGTTAGAGGTCTTAATAAATCTACACTAGTCCTAGAATGATCCATTGTTAATCTTCTTGGTGCTTGATAACTCCAAAATTAACTTGGATCTATGCTAGTCCTAAATATTATCTGATAACTACCATCAAGTTATAAGAGTATCCATAAATATGCACTCTTTTTCCAATGTACATGATACATTCATAAATACACACACTTCTTCAAATGTACATGATACAATGGAGGATTTTGAGACAAGTTTCCTACATTTTCGCTCGCATGTTTCCCACCATAAGAAGTATTTATTCTTCCCATTGTACCTTCGAGGAAAGAAAAATATAAAATGCCTCGAGGTTAACTAGTAGGGATTATAGCCCCCTGACAGACCATACATGGGAAAGTGAGACGTGGGACCATTAGAAAAAACGAATGATGAGGGGGGGATGGCGAGCAGGTGGGCGTGGCAGGTTTACCACTGACCCCAAAGGGAGAACTGAAATTAGTTTCACTTGGGGAATAAGTATAACTTCAAATAATAGGTAGATGTGTATGCATTCTAGCAAGGACTCAACATTACCATAAACAAAGGCATACAATCACCGTGGTTGGAGATTCCAAGATGATCAGCAATAATATAGTCAAGACGACTTACATTGCCATAAAAAAAGGTATACTTACATTGCCATAAACAAAGGATACAGTCAAGGTGGTTGGAGATTCCTGGATGATCACCAATAATATGGGCAAGAAGACTTTGTTTGAAGACAATTATCTTGCCTCAATCTTGGATCTTTTACTAACATATATTACCATGATATCCTTCAAGATCATGATAAGGAAGCAAGTAGGTGGGCAAAAATGGTTCAAGCCAAAAGGAGGGGGAATTTTGGTTGATGGAGTGTTAACCTTTAAAATAATCCCATAATTAATGAGCCCTTTGACATGAATAGCACAGATCCATTATCAAGAGCTGAGTACCATAGGAACCACCACCCTTTACATCCTTCAAACATTTGCAAATCAATGCAATGAGATTGTCCTCCTATGCTTGCATGCCCTCAAATCCTTTACCGCATGCTTTTGTTTTGTCACTCCCAACCTCCCAAGCCACTATGGGATAATAGTGTTAAATGAGGGCAGAGGCCAAGTGATTGTGAAATATTTCAGCCAAGCAAGTATTTATGTTGCTCTGTATTTGATCTTTGGCTCAAACCCACCAAGGGAACCACCTCGTTGGAACTGGAAGGCCATACGTCTGTCATAGCGCATTGTAACATAGGGAAACTTTGGGAAATTTCAATTTGTGGTTTCAGGAACCCAACATCCATCGAATTGTACTTTGAAGCAGCAACCACTGAACAAAACTCAAGCACTGAGAAGCTTGCAAAGTTTTTGGGAGGCGCATAATTTAGTGGGTTTTATAGTCCAGGCACGTAAAATCTTCAAAGGAGGCAGCCATTTTACCAGTTAACAGATGGATTCGAGAGACTTGCAAGAAATTCATAGTGTTGCAAAGGCATGAAGAGCCTAATCAATGTACCAGGGCCTCTCTCCTCAACCTGGCTGCCAAAATGCGTGAGATAGAGCATCAATTTGTAGCACAAGCAGCGGAAATCAAAGGAGCTCTGGTGGCATTAACGCAACAGTTGGCAGTGGTAGATGCTGAATGCAATCTTCTTCGTAACAAGATTCTCAATCTTTCAAAAGGAGACCATGTCATGGCATCAAAACAAAAAACCTTCGTGAATTCACTCAGAGAAAATATTAAAGAGGATGAATCGGAAGAAATGGAATCTGTGAGTCAGGAAGGTGAAGCAGCCAATACAGGTTTGGAAGTTGCTGCTAGCTGCTATGCAAAAGGTTGATTTAGAGTTTTTTTTGGAGGTTAAAGCATGTGTTTCATCATAAGAGGTCATAGGTTCAAATCCAGAAGGCAAAGAATATGTATGTCTCCGTAGACCTTAGCAGTCAAATTGCTGCACAGAGATGGATCCCTTGTCCCACAAACAAAGGGGCCTCATACACCAATTTGGTGTCTGATTGGCAACCTTAGAATTATTATTGTTATTAATAAAAAACACCAAGTTATTTTTGGCAGGAATAAGGGTATTCTCTGTTTTGGGCCTGTGGTAAGTTTTTGTACAGACTGTGTACCTGCTTTTATTATTACTGAACTTTACTATGATATAATCTCTGCTGTAGCATTTGCTGCAGCCTTTTTCTAATATAATTTACCCAGTTACTGTTAATAAAAAACAAGTTGGGAATAGTTCATATGGCTGTGATTTAGTTGTTGAGAGAGGGTGCCATCATGCAAACGGCCCAGGTTGACCCTGTGAACAGATGCATGTTGGCCGATTGTAATGGCCCCCCCGTTAAAACGGGCCATAATAATGCAGAAATGTGCTCCATGGCTCCCCACGTTGAAGTGGCCCGTGATAATGCAGTAATGGGGTTCATAAGTCCCATTGCTCAAAACAAAGAGAGCCCTTAATAAAGGACATATATATTGGGATTGAACCCCGCTACTTGAAGGTGCCCGAGAGATTTGAACCCCCGACAACCCAATATGCCTAAAAGATATGAACTCTCAACAACCCAATATGCCTAAAAGATATGAACTCTCAGCAACCCAATATGCCTAAGAGATATGAACTCTCGCCAACCCACTGAAACTCATTTTGTACACTCTTTGAAAAAACCCAATATACCTAAGAGATATAAACTCTCAACAACCCACTGAAATTCATTTTGCAAGCTCTTGAAACATAATAGCACATCAATGAAAACTACTTCTACCAGTTCATAGAAAAGTTCCAATGTCCACCAGCAATAAAATGGGCACGCAATTCCCACATGTTGGAAAAATAATAAATGTATTCGTTCAAAACAAAACCAGCATGCTAAAAAATAGCAGTACACTCCAATAGCATCTAACCTCGGCTTTTCTTGCCAATGTCAGAGAACAAACCAGGTCCCTTCACCATTGTTGCCAGTCCACAACCTGCTAACAAAACCTGCATTAAAATGTTTTACACGGCAGAAAAGCCCAAGATAAAGATTTTTTTACTAACGACGACACAATAGAAGAATAAGAAAACATATGGTTATCAAACAGGGATTTCCCTTCACCGTTGAAAAATCTCCAAGACTCATAACGAAAGCAATTTCACTGACCCTAAAATATCCATGAAATTGCACCAGAAAAAGGTCTGCAACATTGGTGATTGATAGAAGAAAGGCGTTGTTACCTGACTTGATCGTTAGGTGTTCGAGACGAGACAGTGGGCGGAGAATGGCAGAAGACGGAATGAAGAGCATAAACCCCCAAAACCCGAGCATATGCTTTCGAGAATATTCTGACTCAAAGCTGAAATCTTGACAGTTGATTTTATGGAGATGCTGCTGTCCAGCTATCGTGGCCGTTGGTTCTTATATGGTCTGTACGAGTTGATTGGGTGACGATGATAGAGAGCGTATTACAATATTGACCATAGTTATAATTGATAGTTTAATGTATATTTAAACTAATGTATATTGATAGTATAATGTATAGTTTAATGTATATCTTACAATTTGCGACATAGTTACTAACGTTGCTCGTTGTTTGTCTCATAGTTTGGTAGGGTTTTGTTTGGTTAGTTAATTGGTTTAGTTTCAAAACAACGCTCTAGTTGGATAGGGTTTTAAAATTCGGATACGTGGTTGAATATTGGTATTAGGTTATTGGAAATAATTGAAAGTGTAGATTTATTCTTGAAAATTAATTGGTTGGTGTAAAATTTAGTTTTAATTAATTAATTTATTTATATTTTTGGGAGGGATTGGAAATTGAAAATAAAAATGGTGACTCAATCTTACACAATTTTAAATTGATATAAATTTTTAATTATGTTAAATTATTATTTCATTTTTTTTACTTGTTAAGTTTAAATTATATAATTTTTGAATTATGTTAAATTAATATTTCAATTT
>APFE031190070.1:13980-48566 GCA_000404065.3 Pinus taeda | reverse complement strand
TTATAACCTTTTTTCCTTTTAGATTTAATTTTAAAAATTGCATAAAATTAAATTAAAACAAAATATTTATAAAATATTTTGATTGTGAAATAAATTATGGTTTTTTGGCATGTGGTATTGATAAGCCATGATTCGCCCATGGTATTGTAACAAAGCCTATTCACAAGTTAATAATGTCAATGACAAAGTGAGGGTGAATACCCATAGTTAAGAATCTTGTCATATTAATATAAAATATTTTGACTGTGAAATATGTTATGTTTTTTTGGGCATGTGGTATTGGTAAGTCATGGTATTGGCCCATGGTATTGTGACAAATCCTATTTACAAGTTAATAATATTCATGATAAAGTGAGGGTGAATATTTATGGATAAGAATCTTGTCATATTGTTATAAAATAATTTGACTTTGAAATAAGTTATGTGTTTTGGGCATGTATTGATAAGTCATGGTATTGTAACAAAGCCTATTTACAAGCTAAAATTGACAAAAAGATGTGAACTGATCCTCAGAAGCCTTTTTATCATTAAGGCCTCTATTTTCTTCATTTTACTTCATTCTTACTTCAATTTCCCTCTCATGCAAATATGTGACCCTTTATCTCCATTTTCTCCTATTTTCCTTTATTTTCATAAATAAAATGCTAAGTATTGTCACTTGGCCTTTGCCAATTTCTATAACCATTAATTAATCGCAAGTGATACCCATCGCTATATTTTTCCCAAAATTCAACTTGGAATACACGTCCCATGACCTTGGTCTTATTTTTATTTACATAAGAAATCTACCAAGGGCTATTACAAACCCCTCCCCCTTGGGGGAACACCATCCTTGGTGTTCAATGACACTTATAAACCAACAAAACACATGCTTCCCATGGACCTTTATAACACAACTCGATGCAATATTTACATCATATCATATTGTTGAATACATAACCAACATAACATGAACACCATACCGCTTATTGGAGCTTTATAACACAGCTCGATGCGGTATTTTCATAGATATAGACTTAACCAAAACACAACATTAAATCATATACCAAAATACATAAGCTTAACTAGCGAATAAAGAAGGATACATAGCTTGTATCCGATCAACCATCCCCCATGTAGCTTCATCAAGCCCAAAGTAATTCCACTGCACTTTAAATTGCTTGATTGCTCGATTCTGGAGCATGAGCATCTTTCGCTACAAAATACACTGAGGTTTCAATTGTAATTCTCCTTCTGGTTCCACTTGTAATACAGGTCAGTCAATCACATGATCATCATATTTGACATACTTCTTAAGCAAAACACATGAAAAACATCATGGAATTTCACTGTCAGAGGCAATGCAAGTCAGTAGGCCACTGGTCCAATCCTCTCAATGATCTCGAAAGGCCCAGAATACTAAGGTACCATCTTGGCACATGATCTAATACTCAAGGAACTTCTTTTTGGTGTGATGCATAAGTACACATGTTCCCCAACCTGAAACTCCTTAAATACCCTGTGTTGATCTGCATAACTCTTATGTCTGCCTTGTGTTGCCCTCAGATTCTTCTTGATAGCCTACATTTCCTCTTCCATCTCTACCGACATGTCCAATCCAATCAATACTATATTCACTGGATCACTCCACCTAATGGGAGTATTACAACTCCGCCCATAAAGTGCCTCAAACAAACTCATCTTCAAAGATTCTTGATACCCATTGCTATACGCAAACTCAACCAATGGAAGATACTGTTCCCACTTCCACTACTGATGCATGGCATACATTCTAAACATGTCCTTAAGAGCCTGGTAACCCTCTTTGTTTGTCCATTTGTTTATGTATGATAAGTTGTACCGAAAGCCAACTCTGTTCCCAAACCTGCAAACAATGCCTCCCAAAACCTGGAAGTGAAATTGACATCTATGTCTAACACAATCTTCCTAGGAATACCATGCAATCTCATTATCTCCCTGATGAAGACATGAGCAACCTCACTAGTTGAATTCATAGACTTCACTGGAATGAAGTGAGATACCTTAGTCAACTTATCAACCACAACCACAATAGAATCATGTTGTCTAGATGTCCTCAACAAACCTATAATGAAGTCCATGGAAATGAACTCCCATTTCCACTCTGGTATCAGAATCAACTTCAATAAACCAACTGGATGCTTACATTATGCTTTTATCTGCTGACAATCCAAACATCTCACAACATACTCAACCACCTCTTTCTTCATATTCGGCCAATGGTAGAATTGCTTAACTGCTATCAATATCTTTTGATATCTTGGATGACCTAAATACGACTTAACATGAAATTACCACAAGATAATATTCTTGAGTTCGTTGTTGTCTAACACATAGATCATGTCCCTAAATGTAACCAAACCATTTTCCATGAGATGATAATCCACATCCTGTTCACTTGTACCCAGCTGTTGTAACTTGTGCTTAAGTTGCTGGTACCTGTCATCCAATTGTCCTGCCTGCAAGATCTGCTCCTGCAAGTATATCACATATGAAATCATAGTTGTAATGTGATTTACCTACACTCTCCTATTAAGAGCATCTGTAATCCTATTCTCTTTACCCTTAATGTGCTTGATCTCAAAGACAAACTCACTGAGCGTAGCCAACCACCTATCTTACCTAGCATTCAGATTAGGTTGGTCAAACAAGTATCTCAATCCATTGTGATCACTCATCAAGATGAACCTCTTGCAAGGAAGAAAGTATCTCCACATCTTCAATGCATGAATGATCACTTCCAACTCAAGATCATGCATCACATAGTTCTACTCGTGCTCATTCCGTTTCCTTGACTCATAGCATACTACCTATCCTTCTTGCATTAGAACTCCATCAAGTCCTCTTTTGCAAGCATTTGTACATACCAAAAACTCTTTATATGGATCTGTAATATTTACAATTGGATCCTTTATAAGCAACTACTTCAACAACTCAAAACTAGCTGCAATTCCTCCGTCCATTCAAACTTATTTCCTTTTCACTGCAAAGATGTAATAGGATAAGAAATTCATGAGAAGTTCCCGTTAAACCTCCTGTAATAACTTGTTAGTCCCATGAATGATCTGACCTCATCCACATTCATAGGAGTTTCCCATTCCATGATAGCTCTGAAAGTTTCCAGATACACTACTATACCTTCCTTGGAAACCACATGCCCTAAGTAAAGAACCTATGTCTAAAAGAAACTGCACTTACTAAGTTTGGCATACAATTGATGCTATCTTAGCAATCTCAACATTGCCGCTAAGTGTCATGCATGCTCTTCCTCATTCATAAAATATATCAATATGTCATAAATGAATACTATCACAAACTTGTCCAGATAAGGATGCAACACACTATTCATTAAACACATGAAAGTAGTTGGAGCATTAGTCAAACCAAAATGAACCACAACAAACTCATAATGCCCATACCTGGTCCATAAAGCAGTCTTGTAGATGTCCTCTTCTTTGCTGCATACCTGATGATATCCTGATCTCAAATAAATCTTCGAGAACATTGTTGTTCCCTTCAACTGATCAAACAAGTATCAATATTCGATAAAGGGTACTTGTTCTTAATCGTCACCTTGTTCAACTTCTTGTAATCAATACACAACCTGAGAGTACCATCCTTCTTATTCGCAAATAATATTGGTGCACCCCAAGGTGACACACTTGGCCTAATGTATCCCTTCTCAAGCGTTTCCTTCAACTACAACTTGCATTCCATTAATTCCGAAGCGCTCATCCTGTACAATGCCTTAGATGTTGGTGTTTCTCTTGACATCAACTTAATAGAGAAGTCCACTTCCCTATGAGGCGGTAAATATGATATCTCTGCTGGAAATGCATCTTGAAATTGTTGCAAAACTAGATACCTTTTCAAGACTTCAACATCCTCGACATCCTAAACTTTATCACTAGAAATGTGAACTGCAAATAATACACATTCTTTCCTGCTACTGTGCTTTTCCTACATAGTTGTAACCATTCTTATTGATTTATGATTCTTCTTACCCTGCAAGATTCTCCTCTCTCCATCATCATCCAAACACTCAATAGCCTTATCATAGCAATCTACCTTAGGCTTGTGAATATACAACCAATCCATACCCAAAAGCATATTGTATGATCCTAACGGAAGCAAATTTAGATGTGTTGATGTAAACATATTGTTCAACTCAAATGCACAAGATATTACCCAATGATGATCTCTTTTCTTAGTACATGTAGCCCACTGCACCAACCAAGACTCTGCATGCACTTATTTATTCAAGCAACACTTATCCACCAGGCCAGGACTGATACAACAATAGTTAGTTCTAGGGTCAATCAAAATAGAACTAACTTGATCACAAAGCTTACTTTCCATCTCAATAATAGATGCCTAATGATCAACTTGCCTGCTATCCAATGTTGCGTAAATCCAAAGATTACTTTGGCCAACATCCCCAATTATATGTGCCTCCTGAGCACTATAAGTATGTGATCTTCCACCCTGATGTTATGAACAATCTCTCCTGCGATGATCTTTGCCACAAGTCCAACACTACAAAGGCTTCCTTCCATGACCCTTGTTATGCTCCTCAGATTTAAATCCCTATCCTATGTCAACTGCATTGAAATTGTTCTGCGGTGTTACATTTTCCTTGTCATTTGTATCTTGAGGTTTTCCTCTCTTCTTAGCCCACTTTACTTTATTCTTATCATTACCTTTCCATATCACAAGATTCGTTCACACTTTAGAAATTAGCATATTTTTGCATGTTAGTTGTGGTAAAATGTATGCATGCTTGTTTAGGTGGTTTCAAGGGTTTATCTTTATTTGAATAAGCTAGTCTAACTATGTAAGAATTAGTCACACTCATTCCAAAAGTTTTAAGCATTGCCGCACAAGTGTCATCACAACCATCACAAAGTGTACCTTTAATGTCACACTTGTCGTAAAGTCATCACAAGGTTGTTGCATTGAGGGAAATGTGTGTCCAACATGTCTGGATGATCTACGTTTTTGTTTCATCAAAGTGTTTCAAGTTTGTGATCACAGTTGATTCATATCACTATTCATGTTGGCTCGAAAGAGTCATTAGGGGGAAGACCCTGGGTTTAGGCAGAGGAGGCCAAGAATAGTCCATTGTAGTCTAGGACAATGCTAACATTTTCACCTTACCCAAAAGGGCAAGGAGTCTCACCCGAGGCGTGCCGTGACCAAAAGGGAGAAGGGTTCAGCATGGAGTCAAGAAAGTATTAATCGAGTTGCATTTGATCACATAAAGGAACCATTACATATAATGCAGAGGTAACATCATACTCAGGATAATCTAAGAACTACAAATTACATGCAATTGATAAGACATTCAAAAATTTGAAGATTCATCATACACAGGGCCCAGATACATCACAAGTCGCAACCAATATTAGTCGTTCTTTATATTAATAGTAACAACAAACATTACAATATGACTCAGCTTTCACCACAAACAACTACAGGAAATACCTAGCTCAGTTCCACGGGTTCGGTTTAGCTTCAAGGACCAAGTCTTCCAGGTTCCTGCAACCTTCCCTTAGTCTATCACAACTGGGGATCCTTTCACCTTCTCTCACAACTCTGCTGCTCCTCTCCTTAACCTCCCTATATCCAACCCTGCTTTTTTTTATGGTCTTTTCCTTTTATATCCTTCTTTGTTACCTAGACTGCTAGTTCTTGCTCAGCTGTTCTTCCCCTCGGCTGCTTCTGCACCTTCCCTCCCCCTCGGCTACCTTTGCCTTCCGCTACCACCTTGCTGCAACTCTTGCGCAAATACTTGTTCCACCAACCAACCGTTGCTACCACCCATTTCCTTCTCATCCTTTAGTCAGCTAAAATTGGTCAAAACCTTTTCAAAATTAAAAGAAGGCCCCAATAGGCTCCGACCACAATTCCTTGACTCGTCCCCGAGTCAAGTCATTTCAACCTCTGTCTGCCCTGTTGGTCCTACGAGTGATGGTTGCACTATTACCTGCATTGGTTCTATTGTTTGTTGTGCTAGTACTTCTTCTGCCTCATTCATTTCTTGCGCAGTGGAATCCATTTTTGTTGCACCTTCTCACCCTTGAGGTTCCCCCGTTTTAAACGAAGGCTCCAACTCTGGGATAGAGGTCGTGGTCTATTTCCTGAACATTGTATAATTTTGAATGGTTGTGTCCCACCATCTGAGAATTGCATCGACAACCTAAGTAAACACTTCGGCCTAGTGTGATGTCATTTTGGTTGGCCGTTGGCTTTGCAGGTCACTCCATTACTGCCTGCTGGAGTCACACACCTCCTTTAGAAGTAACACCTACATCTGAACTGGTGGCTACAGATCCTTGATTATTTTTTTCATCCTCACAGAATCCTCCTCAATACTATCAACCTGAGTCTGAAGGGTGTCAATTTGATCATTGATCTGCTGCAGTTGGTCAGGGCCTATACAGTCTTTTGTTCTGGAAAACAGGGTCTGTATTTTCTCTCTGAGGGGGTAAACCAAGTGGTTCTTCAGTGCTAGACTTCCAGACCAGTCATGGACCTTGTTCATCAGGGAATATCTGTTGGCGAGGACATCAACTAAAGCTTGCTTCTTTTCTTCTAGTTCCATGACCTTTCCCTCTACCTTCCTCGCGTAAATTACCACTGGATCTAGTAGTGCAGATATCACCGTCTCCAATTTCCTCTTCATCTCGGCATTGGTAGCTGCCAGGCATGAGTATGCTATCTAGATGTGGTCGCAGCAACTGACCAGCATGCAGGCAACCATGTCTGCCGGTGCTTTGGTATTTACCTCAGTGGTGGTTGGCCATAGTGATTTGAACCATTGTGTGACTTGGTCGACCTGGGCTTGCAATCCTGCGTTTTCTTGCTGCAGGTGATCATGCTCTTCTGTCACCGCCTGCAACTTCTTTGTTTGTTTCTCATGTTCCTGGGCCAGGTCCTCATGGATCCTTTTGGCCCTGTGTGTTTCCTGCTAGATAAATGAAAACAATTGCACCGACGACCAGTGTTGGAGCGTATCGACCTGCATTGTGCTAGGTTCTAGGAACTGCTATTGTAGGGGTAGGTTGTTGGCGATGGATTTATCGAAATGGGAGGCAGGTGAATGGGCTTGTTGTGACGGCAGGGTGGACTATGGAGTGGATGGAATGATGTTGGGGTTTGGTCGGACTGTGAGCCTTATAGGGAAAGGTGGAAAGTATAACTCAACCCTTTCCTCCTATAGATTGGCATCTAAGTTTCCCCCTTCTAGTGGGTCCAACCCAAGAATCAGGGATGTGAGTTTCGTTGGTTACATCCCGATGGTAGGAGTGGTGCCCTTTGTCCGCCCGGCTGACTGAACTTCTTCTTCCGCAGTCGTCCTTCGCCGGCCAGGCTGAAGGGTCTCGGATAAGGTTGCAGAGCTTGAGGCAGTGTGCAGGGATGACTCCCTTGACTGATGTAATGTAGTGGAGGTGGTGCTAGGGATCTCTTCAATTATGGTGGTTGTGAGGATTAATTGCTCGACCTCCATAGTAAGGTCGACGATCGGATCTCGTGGAAAAAATTTCGGCTTTTTGACAGTTGGGGTGTGGGAAAATCGCTTTTTCTTGGGCTTGGGGACCATGGGCTAGGAGGGGGCTTGAGCTACTCCTATTGGGCACTTCATGGCCAGCGACGACGTTATGATAGGAGAAAACATGGTGGAGCCCTGAAATTGGGTAGGGTAGTTTCTCTCACTTGAATCGAAGCTAGCAATTGTCTGTCTGAGTTTAAACATCTTTTCCTCCATCTAGAGCACCATTGGCTGGATTTCCTCCTCGGCTGGTCACTTCTTACTACTCTCTACCCCTTGCCCCTATGGAGTTAGCGCTCCAAAGAGGTACTTGTGCTTGCCTTCTGTTATCTCACAGGTCACTCCCGACCATGACCCCACTTCTCTGTGTAGCACTTCCTCCATTAGGACAAACCTCTGTGGTCTCATCTTAAACATTTGTGGGTGGACACACCTTGGTCTCGGTACATATGTGCATGGGAGGCACCAAACCAGAGTTATTTTGAGAATTCGTCCAACAAAGCCTTGGGTATACTCTTTGTTGACCTTATGGTGGCCAACATCTGCATGTACCAGTCTTTGAAGGCTATTTCATTGATATCTTTCTTGCTAGGGTCTCCTGATGCCTTCCATGGATCATATCGAAGTACAATTGGTTGGCCTTCAATGATGGGTGCCATTTCCCTCTCCTTCGATGGCGTTCATTTTTACATCGCCAATGACATCAAAAGATATTCGAACACAAACCCAACACGCCTTCTATACACATCTTCACATGCTTCAAATAGCTCATTCAGAACAAAGGCTGACCAATTGAGCACCTCTCCTTGGCAATAATGTTCCACAACTAAGATTGTGTCCAAGGTGCATTATTTCTTTTTGAAGTACCACATTGTTTTGCCTGCAATGAGGTAACATGCAAACCTAATATCATCCTTGTTAATCTTATCTAGCTTTGCTCCTCTCCCACCCTGCGCAGTCCCATATCTGGCATAAATGTTGTCTTCATTTTGCTTCTTGCCTCGCTTAGCCCCTATCTAGAACGTGGTGCTAATTGCATTTCCAGCCTCAGCCAATCTTGTGAGTCGACTGATATCTTCCACATGGATGGGGTATGCCTTATCTAGCCACAGTGATCCTCCATGCATCCTACTCACTAACAGCTTGGTACATTGCATTGCAGAAAATTGAGTGTCGAACATAGGTGGACTCCTCAAATGGAGTATTGTCGATCTCTGTATTCCCTTAAAGTCTTCCCTGACTTTGGACATCTTAGTGCCATCCTCCTTTTGGAAATCCTCCACGTAAACTTCTCTTTTCATGGCCCGGAACTGGAAACAGTCTATGAAGTCGTTGTCTATCAAATTTGCCTTATCATACTTGCCATACAGATTATCGACTGTTTCAATTCATGCATCCAAGGTGTCCTGTGGGACTGATATGAGTCCTTTCACCACATCCTTTCTCTTGTGATAAACTATCTACACTGGAGGCTTCTTGCTTCTTTGTCTCTGCACCTATTCTTTAGAGTGAACCTCTAACTCTTTTGTTGTCTGCAATTGGAATTCTAGAATTCCCTTCATTCTTCTGCGACTTAAGCAGCTAGCCCTGACATGATGTTCCCTGACTGACAAGGCCTTAGTAACTAATTACTTTGTCAATTTTCCCATGTGTTCTAGCTATACCTTGCTGCCATCGGCCGACTTGGACGTGACAACCTTGACATGGACTGGAAAGTACAGAGTGGGCTGCATGGCATATTTATTTTGCTGTGATGGTTTTATTTATTAACTAACTTTATGCTTAATGGGAAAAGATATTGCGGCTCCTACTTTGAAATTTGCTTATTTAGTTAATTTGGAAATGACCACTGGTAAAACGGATAGGACAGGTATCTATGTGGTCATAAATGTTGGAAAAAGTGCATGCGTATGTGTATTTTGCTGATTAGGATTACGCGTGTGGCCACTGAATCTATTGACTTGATGTGTATCAGCTGATGCTACCCCCTTACTGACTCTACTGACTAGGAATACATGTGTGTCCACTCACGCTACTTCCCCCCAACCACAAATGGGTTTGGGTATGCAATGAATTTGTCGCAACCATATTATTTCGCCATCCTTTTTTTTTTACGGGCTGCGGAAGGGCTTTAGGCATGTGCCATTCACCCATCCATGCAGTAAGACTCCATCTAGTTGTGAGAGCCTTACCATGCCTGAATCTCTGATTTCTGTTACTATAAACAGACCCAACTAGTGCATCTACAGTTTCCCTGGGAACTTCTGTAACTTGTTGTCGTAAAGGAGCACTTGTTCCTTGACTTCCTCTTGATATGCCTATCGTGCCAAGTTTTTTGCCTTTGCTACTCCACTGATTGATGGAACTCTGCTAAAAACTGGGTTTCGTCAAGTTCCATTAGCTGGTTTAGTCTGTCTCGTAAGGAAATGTTGTCCGTCATTCTCGTTTCCTCTGAAATGAACATGCTAGGTAGTATAAATTCTGTTGGTATCACTGCTTCCCTTCCATATACAAGTTGAAATGGAGTTTTCTTATGGAGTCTCTTTAATGTCATCCTATATGCCCATAGAGTCATGGGTATTCTTTCATCCCAGTTGTCCCCATTGGTAGATACAACTTTCGTGAGCCCTTTCTCCAGTATCTTGTTAATTGCTTCTATTGCATTGTTGGCTTGTGGGTGGTACGGGGTGCTCGTTATGTTGAACCATGGAGGCCTTCAACAGAGACTCAATGGTCTCGTTCAAGAAATGCATCCCTTGGTCACTTGTGAGGCTCCTTGGGCATCTGAACCGTGAAATGATCTTCTCAAATATGAATCTTGCTGCTATTTTTGTTGTGCAGTCCTTTATGGGTGTCACTTCACCCACCTTGTGAGGTATTCTGTTGCTGTTATGATGTACCTTGCTCATGAATGCCTCGTCGGTGGAGAAATGGGTCCAATGAAGTATATCACCCATTTATCAAAGATTTTCACTATGTGGATTGGATGTAGAGGCATCTCATCACGTCGCGAAGGCTTCCCGGCCCTTTGATAGATGTCGCATGTCCTGGAAATTTCTTTAGAATATTTATGGATAATTGGCCACCATAGTCCTGTGTGGAGTATCTTTCTTGTGGTGGCCTTACCTCCTACATGACCTCCTGCCACCCCTACGTGGCACTACCATAAGACATGATTCCTTTCATGTTGAAGGACACAACGCCTCAGTATTTGATCTAAGCCCATATTGTAGAGGTCTCCTGTGATCAGCTAGTAATCTACTGCCCTAACTACCAAGTGCCATCTCTGTGCTGCCGTGTATCCTGTTGGGCAGTGACTAGTTGCTAAAAATGACGCGATATGTTCTAGATGGTCTAGGATTACCTCTATTCTGAATAAATCAGCATCAAGCAATCGATCATCCACCGCTCCTTCATTCTCCCTTATTTCCAGCCGCGGCAGGTGGTCTGGTCCCACATTGAGTCTGTCGGGCTTTACCACTACCTCAATGTAAATTCCTGGAATAGTAACAGCCATCGTCATATTCTCCCTTCTAGTACTGGCTTGTTTACTAAATATTTGAGTGTAGATTGGTCTGTAAAGAATTTGAATGGCGCACCCAGAAAATAGTGCCTAAACTTTTGGAGAAAATAAACCATTGCCAGGGCTTCTCCTTCAGTTGTTGTATAGTTTCTTTCCATAGTAGACAACTTTCTGCTAGCATAGTACACTGGATGGGCCATGCTTTTTTCCCCTGGTTATGCTACGACTGCTCCCAACGCTATTCCTGATGCATCGATGTGCACATGGAACATTTTGTTCCAATCAGGATACACCAATATAGGGGCGCTTACCAGTCTTTCCTTTAATTTATTTAGGGTTGTCTGATAATCGCAGTCCAAATGAATTCTTTTGTTTTCTTTAGTAGTTTTTCCATTGGAGCTGTGATGGATGCATAATTCCTGATGAATTGCCTGTAGTACCCCGTATGACCAGAGTTTCTCTTAGTTGTTTTATGTACGTGGTGGTTCCATGTGGATAATTGCTACAACCTTTGCAAGGTCTACACATACTCCATCCTTGTAGATGATATGTCCTAGTAGATTTCCAAAGGGGACTGCAAAGATACATTTCTTGAGATTTAAATAAATCTACAATTGTCTACACCTTTCGAACATTATTCTTAATAGGCTGGTGTGTTTTTTCAATAGACTGTATACCATCCAGTCATACATGTAAACTTCTAGAAACTTATGAATATAATCTCGAAATGCAGCTATGACGATCCTTGAGAAGACTGTTGGTGCATTCTTTAGTCCAAATGGCATCACATTGTATGCATATGACACCCACTGCGTAGTAAATGTTGTTTTCCTTTTATCTTCTTCAGCGATTCTGACTTGGTGGTAACTTGAAAACCCATCTATGAACGAATATGGTTTGTTTCCCGCAGCATTATCTAGGACCTCATCACTAAAGGGCACGGGAATCGGGTCATGCACACATGCATTGTTCAGGCTTCTGTAGTCGACACATACTCTGATTTCGGTTGCATCCTTCTTGTTTAGAATAACTATTGGCCATATCCACTCAGCTTCGTCCACGAGAAAAATGATTCCTGTTTCCAACATTTTGTCAATTTCCTTCTTAACTTTCTCTTTCACCCTTGGGTTCAATCTGTACGGGTGGTGTTTTACCGGCCGAGCATCTGGTCTCAAAACAATGTTCATTTCCCCAATGTTTCCTTTTATTCCCTTCAATTCTTCCACTGAAGCTGGGGATAGGTCATGGTATTCTTGTAATAGGTCGAAAATTTCTTTGGTGGCTTGCTTGTCCCAGTAGTCTCCCACCGATGTTATCTTGGGCTTATCCTCTTACCCAACAATTTTCTTTCTCAGCTTCATTGGTAGAAGGTGGGCACCTTCCATTAGGGGGCTCTCCTGAATGTCCCTCTCCCCTTTCGTTTCCCCAAAGGTTAGGTGTCTCAGTCCATCCAACTCGTCGTCATCTAATCTTGCGTCTACCTTGTCGCAGGCTGCATATCCTGATGACTCTATTTCATACAGATCTTGCAAAAAATTTCCGTCGAGCCCTTCCTCAACCAATGGCTCTGGTGTGAACAAAACCCCTTTTATTTCCTGGAGTGCCTCTGTCATTTGTGCATCGTTGCCTCTAAATGAGAAGTTGCTAACAAACTGTACCTCCACGGTATCCCAATCTGTTGTCTACCAATGGAGCTCCTCTTGGACATACCAAGCTCGGGGGACAATTCTGAGGGTATGTATAAATGCGTGTACCCATCGATTCTTCAACATTCCCCTGCTCTTCCAATTTATTATGCAATCCTTGATGTGCTTCTCGGGACTCGAATCCCCCCTGTATCTTCCTTTATCTTGTGGTTGATCTTCATCTCGGGCAAATCTTTCTTCATGGCTTGTTTGATGCTCACCCAATCTCTTAGTGTATTGCAATGCATCTTCCACCATCTTACTAGAGTTTCCATGAGGTCGATACTGAGAAAGGAGATCCTTTGATCCTCTATCATTTCCCACTCTACTATGTCTAAGAAGGTTTCCACTGGTTCAAGGCCATGGTACTTTAGATATTCAACTATCTCCATTTCTCCCCGGTTTACTTGGCTTATCATTGCACATTGTCTAATGGTTAGTTCGTACCCCCCTACTTCCATGCATCCCACGCGGCTTCTGTACCAGTTTCCGAGCTTTGGATACTTCTCTAGTTGACTGATCCTCTGGTCGTAGGGCTTATGTAGTCCTCCCTCTTCCCTGCTGTGAGTGTGTATAGTTATTCTAAACCTCCTGGATCATCCTTGTCATCTATTGGTTCTATAAACCTAGGTCCTTGGTAGGGGTCTAACGATTTGATCACCCTTAGCTAGTATGCTTTAAAAATCATCAGTTCCTTCTTTAGGTCTATGATTGCATAGTTATCATATGCCCAATCAATCCCCAGAAGTGCCGGGTATGGGTCCTTATCCTCCATTATGTCAATAACCTTGAATTTTGTGTGCGTATTCACCCCTACCACATCAACCTCTACATTCTCCAATCTCCCAATTGGTAGTATGCAGTATTGATTTTCCATTCTTAGTTGAATTGGCGAGTATTTTAGTTGAGGCTTCCCCATTGCCTCCCAATTTTTCCTAGGTGGGATGTTTACATCCGACCCTAAGTCTAACATGGTGTCCCTTATCTGGAATCCTACCACTTGCGTATTGATTCGAAACTCCTTGTCGCTTCTCCTCTTGTTCCATTACACTCTTCTGGAAGCCTTCTCTGGAAACCTTGCGCGTGGTCATTCGACTTCCTCTTCTTCCATGGATACTACAACCTTTAGATTTTTTCTCAACTACTTCAGCATGCCTTCATCCTCAACAATTTTCAAGAACAAATTAAACCATTCCCCAATCAGCTGGGTGTGATCAGGCATGTGATCTCGCGGTCTTTTATTATCTTTCTCCACGTCATCCCCTCGAACAACTTAGCTACTTCATGATAGTACTACTTTTGGCATTTAGGCTGATATACCTTTTGTGGAGATGTTGCTTTAAGGATTAAGGGGGGGTCCTTTGTGTAGTGGTCCTCCCTTGTCTTCTTCCCTCCTCGGGTGACTATATTAATGTTGGTTGCGGGGAGGCTGTCATTGGCCTGTGGTTTAGCATTCACCAAGTTGGCCCCTCTCTATTTGGTCCTTTCTTCCCACTTTGTAATGAGTTCTGGATAGTCCTCTATTGCATGGGTATTAATTCTACATTTTGAGCAACATGGTCTCCTCGGCAGTGGAAATTCTTTGGCAACATGCCCTTCTTGGTCATAGTTGTAACACCTCACGGGCCCTGTTCCTCTCATTCTTCCTCCTCATCCTCCCGGGTTTGACTCATTAATCCTGAACGTGGATCTCCAGCCTTTCTGCTAGAGCGTCCCGCACTCGACACTGATCAGTGTGATGCGTTGCTGATGCGTAAAACTCATAGTAGTTGTTATTGGGGACATTAGAGTACTTTTTCAAAATAGGGCACATCCATGGCAAGTGTCTGTATGCCCTACAGATCTCATGAAATTCTTGATTATTCCCCCCCGGGAAGGCCCCTTGCGCTCCGACCGCCTCAACTCCTATGGTTGGTGGGGCTTCTGACGACCCCGCAACCGCACCTGGGTGATTAATCCCCTGTAACCTCGGGCATTCCGTCGCAACGTGCCCCTCCACCATGTAGTGGTTGCACCAAACGTTGGGTCTGGCTAGATGCACTGGTTGAAGATCTTTCAGTTTCTTTGTCAAAGTCGTGATTTGGTTCTGTAGGCCTAAAATCAACGGATCTTACAGGCTCGTCCCTCCCCTGTATTCATGCGGGTATCCCGCCATAGCTTCTATGTGTGATGCTTGTTCTAATGCATCCTGGAGGGTTCATATCTTCTATTGTGTTAGTGACATTCTGGTCAAAGGAAAGAGTGCCTTAATGAACCAGTCTCGCTCGTGGTTTGGGTCCAGAGTGTAGCTCAACTTAGCAATGGCATCCTTAAACCTTTGCATGAGCTCCCAAGCCATCTCCCCCTCCTTCTGCTTAATTTCCCATAGTTTCGATAGCCCTTGCTGATCTGTCTGTGGTACCTTGAATTCCTGTACAAATCCTCTCTTAATATCATCTATTGTGGGGTTTTGATCCTGCTCCACCCATTTTATGAACTAGCGCAGAGCTCTTTCCCTTAGCGTGGTTTGGAATTCTAATGCCCTGACATTATCTAGAGTCTGATGGGCCCTCCAAATAGCTTCACAAAGATACCAGTGCTACTCCACATCCTCGTTTCCTCTCCCCTCAAATTCTGAATATCTGGTAAAAGATCCCACCATACTGATCGAGGTAGGAGATATCAGCACGAATCCTTTGCTCCCTAACTGTTGGAATCCCTGTAGTCCTAAATTACTAATACTACTAGTTCCTGTGCTACTCTTGATGTTGAAATTGATTCAATATTTCTCCTGTGCACTATATACCCGCACTACCTTAGCTAAGCTAATAACAAATTCCTCCGGATTGTGATAAAGTACCAAGGGAAGATCAGGGGAAACGCTACATATGTCTTGGGGGTATTGCTGCTGACTCTTAATGAAAGCTTCTCCTTCATTGAATAATCTCCTCATTATGTCGCCCATATCCTGTTTGCTTCCTTCTTCATTCCCATGCGGCCTCTGCCCTTGTGATGCCCCTTCTGCAACATGTACTTGCGCTCCACCTTCCACAACATGTAGGGAAGGTATGTCTTTGTTTCCCTAGCTCCTACATATTCCTTCACCGCTCTTGCTTTGCCCAACACCTTCTTCTCCTTCCTCCTCGACTCAGGGTTTTCCCTTCATCGCTCCTACTTGGTGGGGCCCCATACTCTTCTTCCGCAAAGCCTGAATCGCTCTCGCCTTCCACTTATCGACTGGCAGTGCCCTTCTTTGTGCCCTAACATCTCTTTCTTTCTTCAGTTCTTCGACATCCATCCCTTTAGCAGCATATCTATCCCTCAACTGGTAGCATTCCCCCCTCTACGTTCTTCCCCCAGTACTGGGGTTTTACGTTGCCATCCCCGCGGCGGGTGAAGGCAACAATCCTTCTTCCACCATAAACATCTTAATCCACGTCGGTACTTCCCTCATCAACTCACCTCTTAGTCCTGAGCCAAACACATCTTCTACCTCTGACAAAGACTGATAAATCTCCACGGAAAACTCAACTATGTATCCCTCCACCATAGTCTTTACCCAAAAATCAATTGCTCTAGTAAGATCATTATCCAACTGTTGCAACAGGGAAAAATCTGACGAAGTCCAGCTGCAGCGAGCGGTTGCCAATCCACCTGGTTGAGTCTGTCCCTTTAGCCTCCTTAACCAATTACACAGGTCCAACTTACACCAGAAAATTTCATACTGATCCTTAGTGCCGTCAGCATATAAAATTTCCTCACTCACATTGCTAATTGATTGACTTCTACAGGTAGCCTGCTCCGCTACAAACTGATCTACTTTATGATTCCACCAATCCCTGATCTCTCTCTTAAATATCCTTGAAACCATAGTCTGAACCAGTTCTCGTATCTTCGGGTCCCTGCAATGGAACCATTTGTTGGCTTGAAAGAGTCATCAAGGGGAAGAGCCTAGGTTCGGGCATAGGAGGCCAACAATAGTCCATTGTAGTATAGGACAACGCTGACATTTTCACCTTACCCCAAAGGGAAAGGAGTCTCACTTGAGGCATGCCATGACCAAGAGGGAGAAGGAAGCATGGAGTCGAGAAAGTATTAATCAGGTTGCATTCGATCACATATACAAAACCATTACATATAACGCAGAGATAACAACATACTTGTGATAATCTAACAACCACATATTACATGCAATTGATAAGACATTCAAAAATTTGAAGATTCATCATACACATGGCCTAGATACATCACAAGTCGCAACCGATCTTAGTCGTTCTTTATATTAATGTTAACAACAAACATTACAATATGACTCGGCTTTCACCGCAAACAACTATAGGAAATACCCAGCTCAGTTCCACTGGTTCGGTTTAGCTTCAAGGACCAAGTCTTCCAGGTTCCTACAACCTTCCCTTTGTCTGCTTCAACTGGGGTTCCTTTCACCTCCTCTCACAGCTCTGTTGCTCCTCTCCTTAACCTCCCTAAATCCAACCCCACTTCTTTTCTGGTCTTTTCCTTTTATATCCTTCTTTGTTACCTGGACTGCCAGTTCTTGCTCGGTTGTTCTTCCCCTCGACTGCTTCTGCACCTTCCCGCCCCCTCAGCTGCCTTTACCTTCCATTGCCACGTTTTTGCAACTCTTGTGCAACTGCTTGTTCCGCCAACCAACCGTTTCTACCACCCATTTCCTTCTCGTCCTTTGGTCAACCAAAATTGGTCAAAACCTTTTCAAAATTAAACGAAGGCCCCAACATTTCACATTAGTCTCTTCGGTCCCAAACTTAACCATTGCTAAAAATACTTCCCAATCAAGAAACCTAGCTTCACCCGACATCCCATGACTGCGCACTACCCAGTTTCAGTTGTCTAGCTAAGACCATGCCTCTTGGAATTGTGCAATGTGCAGTTTCTGTCTCCAAGAACTTTGCACTTCGCAACTTTAGTGCTCAATCCCGACCTTGCCTCCTAAAACTGCGTAATTCATCTTCCCATCATGGCTTCAACTGTGCACTGTGCAATATCTAGCCTCAAGCCCATCCCTTGAGCTCCTAAGATGTAAAACTATGCAATGGCCCAACCTCCTCTGCCTCCCAAAACTGTGCAGTTTTCCCAAGTTGTATAAAACCCTGCAATTGAGTTCACTGAGTCCAGAAACTACGTAATTTGTCCCCTCCAGTCCTGTCTAAACTGCATACTGCGCAGTCTCAAGGCACAAGCCTCAACCCTGATCTCTTGAAGTGCATAATTGTGCAATCATATGAGCTCACCTTCCCTCTAGAACTACGCAATTGGTTGAAGTATTGCAAAATCCTTCAGCCTGTCACCATGAACTCTAAAACTACGTAATCTTCTTCCTCGGTCCAACTTGAACTACACATTGCGTAGTCTCAAAGCCTAAGATCCACCTATGACTGCCTGAGTTGCACAACTACGTAATCACTGAACCTCTCCCTTGGCATACCACTCGATTCTAGCTTAGTCAGTGGATCATCATCCACCATCTCAGACTAGGGGTTTATCGGACTGATATCGTCTTGTCATGAATAAATTGTAGATGCAGAAACTTTATCATGCTATGACAAGATGATGAACAAGGACATGGAGAAGGAGGACATGCTAGAAGAAACATGTGGATCTTAAGAGATAAAATGATTAGCATGCGAGAAGACAAAGGAACATCGAACTCAAACATAAGATGAAAATCAAAATCACACAAAACACTCATCTACAAGTCATAAGGAGGAGGAAGAAGAAGAACATGTACCATCCGTTCAAGAAAAGAAAAGGAAAAAAGCAACAAGAATAAAATCTTGGCACTCATATCATCATGCAGTCCATGTCATCAGTGTCATGTCATGCCCTATCACAAGTCATCATATGCCACATCATTATTGTGGATCATGTAAATTTTATTCAAATGTATTGTAAAGTGGAAGTCCAAAGGACACACATTGAATATGAAGAGTTATGTAAGTTGAAAATTCATAGGAAGTCAAATAGTGATGAGGGTAGTCAAAGAGTCACAAGGAGGGTGAAGCATCAACCCTTGGTGTTATATCCACCCTCATTGTATGAGAAGAGAACTTTTCACCTTGGCTCCTTCCGCAAGGAACTAGAAAGACATATCAGTTCTTTTGAGTAGAAAGGAGTGGCTCCAACACTCCACTATTGGAGTTAGTGATGTTCATTGTATACATGTGTCTTGGAATTTTTACTTAATAACATAAGCCTTCAAGTCCAACACATTCTTCATGCATTGATTATGGATATTTGTAAGACTATTTCGTAAATGTTTGTAATTCATGTTTGCTTTCATTTGTGCTAAAGTAGTTGAATTATTTCGGTTATTTTGGTGTTTATCATATTGAGAATGTGATGTAATTGTTATTATCGTTGATGCACCATCGTGGACTATTCCACTAGATATTATACAAATCTTCCTTGTCATATTGGTTTCAAAGATAGTCACATCTCTATGGACTATTCCTCTTGATGTTGCATGGACCCTTCTTTTTCATGTGTCTTTATTAGGAAGTTACTACTACCGTCTCTGTTAGAGGCACACTTCTCCTCCCCTCCGTAGTGAAATAACTTTGACACACATATGATCGAACACTCACCAGGCACACCCCCTTGCTTTTCGAAGGTGCATGTGCACTCCTCTCTCTTGCTGAAAATTAGAGCCAAGGCATATATATAAGAATGCATGGAAACGGTTCAATATTCCATATGGGGCTCTTACTCCAAACGGTGTGAGGTCTAATTGGAACTTCACATCAGGGAGAACCCTTAGTTGATGGATTTCCAGCACCGTCAAAAGACTATCCATTAGTTGAGATTTTAACAATATATTCTATAATGTTTACATATATATATATATATATATATATATATTTATATTATATATATATATATATATTATTATTATTATTAAAAATAATAACTTGCAATCATCCCTTTGGTTCATATTTTGAAGGTCTTATTTCCACCTTCATGGCAACACGTTCTTTGTTGCATAATGGAATATTTCAGCTTGATCCTATGCTACCCCTGAGGTTTCTGCAACTTCCATCACTATCAATACTCCCATTATTTCTTTAATGCCAGTTTTATGAAAGCAGTTGACAATTATTATGGAGGAATGGGATATGCACTAGAAAGACTTTTCTGCATGGTAACAACCCACATTCCATTGAGCACCTCAAAGATATGTCATAATAAAATTTATTATCAATTCCCTCTTGATATTTAGTCTCTACAATAATAAATTTGTGTTTCTTGTTCCTTTCCTTCATCATTTTTTGGCTAGTTTATTTCGTTAGTATGTGACAAAGATTTAGGCTTGTAATTTTCTTTGCATATTAGTTGTAGTTGTGGATTTTGACATTTTATTGAAAAATCAAGGATATTGTAGAGTTTTAGCCCTACTTCTATTGTTTATTAACTTGGTTATATTTCTAGGTCAATTTTCATTGATTTTTACATGAGTTAGTCGAGGAAATTTCTCTATTTTTAATCTGTATCATGGTAACATATTTTCCATATTGCAAACTTAATTCACCTTAATAGGTTAGGCTTAGGTTAGCATGGAATAAATGGAATTCATTTCACTTAGATTTTCTATGTACATCTTTTGTTGAATTCAGTATCAACTATTTCTAAAGTTAAAGTTATCACAATTTATCTCTAGGATTTGAATATTTTTACAATATTCTAAATTTAAAGGTTTTTTCTTGTTAAAGTTAACAAAACACACAAAACATTAATAAAACAAGGCTATCCTGAAATGCCCTAATAAATGTTTTTATGGCAGTAGACATTAAAGAAAAGAAACAAGAAACTATTGAGTAATTTCTTAATTGTAAAACATTCATTTTGCATCATTATCAATAATTATAAAAAGTAGGACTATAGTAATGAATTTGTTCTTAACCAATATTAATTTACATTTCCATCCTTTTCAAGGGTAGAGACTACGCTACGTGCAACACTTGTTTGAAGATAAGAAAACTATGTTGGATGGTTTATGTATAGCTAATGGAAGGTTCAATAAACAAATTCCATGAATAATGTCTTTAAATGCTCTTTCATATGGCTAAGCATTGTTATACTTGACTTCTAAAATTCTACATAAGAATTTTCACATTTGAATGTAACATCAGTAAAAGGTTAAAGACAAACTAAATTCATTTATTAGTTCTCATGAGAAAATACGGGTTAGGTCTTAGTGTGGGCCTTTCAAATGTACATGACCATAAATAATAATAGAGGTTGATCATTTATTGAAAGAAATTTTCCAAGAGAATAATGATGCCTTGATCAACATTTGATTACTTAAAATCAAATATGTATGATCAATTAAAAAAAAAAAAAGAGTAGCCTTCACCAAGCTTCCATATAATTTTTCTACATGTAGCAATGGATTGTTGTCTTAATAACAAAGAGGAAATGATGATACTTTATTTTAAACATCAATGAATATTTGTTCTTACCAAATATGTAATATATATGTTGTTTCCATGTAGATCTACCCTTTGCTATAGGTTGTATCTTCAAAACATGAATTTTTCTTGTGAAGCCACAAACTACCTCAAACCATAAAATTCTTATCTATAGGTCACACATGTATAGTTGGACTCCATATTAGTATCTTTTTACAGTTAAAGGCTAGATCAACAATGCAAAGTGTTTGTGCACTACTTGTTTGAATGTTTCATTGCTACTTACACCATTAACTTAATATGTATATCCTTCCCCGCTATAAGTTGTGAGTTGTTTCTATCTTTTCTTCGGTTCTTGTAGGTTAACTTTGAGTCTTTCTATCTTTAAGTATTGTCTTTTCCCCATATACTTGATATCTCATCACTCTACATCTATTAGAAATGTTTACGCGGAATCTCATTACCCTACCTTTGTTTGAGTCCCATCCCCATTTATTCTATTGCATGCCGAAATCATGTCAACCATAATGTCGATCATTCAATACAAATGAATTTATATCATTCGCATTAGGGATACAAGATAATGATTTGGATAGGGTTATTCAAATCCTGACTATAGGTTGGCACCTAAAAACATGAAGTCTAGTCCTAAAAGCCATGAACTACCTCAGACCATGAAATTCTTGGCTATAATGCACATGCATACAATATGGCTCCCTCTTAGTTTGGGTACATTATTAATTGTTGGATTAGTGAGCCAACGTGTTTGTAGGTTGCTTATTTGATTGTTTCACTATTGCTCGCACCATGGATGTAATAATTATGTCCTTCCCCATTGTAGATTATTATTTTTGTTTGTATATCTTTTGTAAATCAAATCATCCAATCCTAACCAAGCATAGGTGAACCCCCTTGATGACTATTGGCTCAATTGTCCATAGAGGAACTACATAAGATATTTGTTGCATCAAAGGATACTTGATTGAGATATATGCCTAGCTCAAGAAATGAATATTTAATATATGTTTAAGTTTTTATAATAATAATAAAATAAAATAAAAACAAAATGTACAATACCCTAATGTGGAGCATGAATGGGTTAATATAATATTAGTCTAATGTAAGAGTATTAAAGTTAAATTCACCATTCCTTTTTTTCAATCATCATTTTGAGAAGCTCACAATTAATGTTAATATAAAGAGGATCTACTACAATCAATTCAATCCATGGAATACAAGGTATTTAAGGTTCATGTATACAATCACAATTTTAAAAAACTCACAATCAATTTACATATTCTTAAATACAATTTAAGAATATTGTACAAACCAAGTCCCTCAGTACTATAGGGTTCATGTATATGAAACAAAATTTAAATTAATTTTGAGATTAAGTTGCATTCTTATGTTCCATTGCAAATGAAACATATTGGATATTGATACCATTCAATGCATACAAATAATGTTCAATCTTTAACCCAAATTTTCATCTATGAATTATTTTTCAGTGTGTTATAAAATTCCATAAAATAATGGCAAAGTGTTATCAAATATATGATGGAAAAAAATCTTATATCATAGAGAAAAATTATTACAACCATCCATTATCCATAACATATAGATTTGGAGTGGGTGGTAAGGTATAAGGGCCTTAAAATGCACCAATTGCCACACTTCTTGCACCAAAATCTAAATCTAGAGGTGACCCACCACATGAATGGGGAGTGATAAATGCATAGAATAAACAATCCCATACAATTATAAATCCCATAAAATTCTAAGTAAAAATAATAAGATAGGATTCAAATTGATACACGAAAAATTGTTAAATATAATAAACAAACTTAAAATTAGAGGTTAAGGGTATGATATTTGATTAAATTGAGATCAAAATTACACACTGGACCATTTAGAGGGTCTGAGTTGATCCACCTAGATGTTTCTTATGTGCAATTTACATGCCAACCCTATAAAAAATAATAACCATTTCAAACGCTCCAAAAAATTCTCCCCACATTATTAATCAACATGAAATTCTTACATGACACCCCATTTAACTTTCATGATTCCTTGATACTTTTTCATTGGGTAAAAATAACCTAATTTTGAACACCCATGCCTTTTTCTTGTAGAAAATCCTCGAAACCTTGAAGTTTCTAATGAGAGAAAATTGATCACAAAAGGCACAAGATATGTTTACCAAAAATATGCACAAGGAAAATAACGAATAGAAACATAATCACACATAGAACACAAAATATATCTAGGGAACCCAATTGAGAAAAACCCGTCTTCTTGTATTAAATCAACCGAGCAATCATAATTATCTATTACATAGAATATGCTTCAATCATTAAGCTCCCTGTAATAATGATGAACTCTCCACAAGAATTTTCCAACACTTAGGAAAATAAGGACTGCTAGGAGCTCCTATTTGCTACTGAAAATTTTCCCCTTAAAAATAGGAATTTCTCCTCTTTCCTTACACAATTCCAAAAATAAATTTCTGTTCTTGCTTCTCAAGCCTCTCTACATAAAAACCTGTGTACCATAATAAATACAATTCATGCCTTCATTCAATCTCAATAGGAATTTGAATTGGAAGACCTACTAGGGCCAAATTTAGCAGTTGCAACCAGCTAACTGAGAGTAAGTTGAGTTAACATCAAGTCAACTACTCAACTAAACTCAGAATATCTCTATTTTAGAACTAGAGATCAGTTAATTGACAAACATTAGAGTTAACTCCACTAGATAGCTAATTTTAGCCATCAACTAGTCCACAACTCATTGCATACCATCTAACTCAAATTAACTGACAATAACTTAATGATAGGACACATAACACATGTTAACTTATTGGAATCTGGATTAGGGGCAAAATTTTGCTAAAAAATCAAAGTGTTCGGAATCTATCAAAACATGAATTACCGCATTCATCTTGGAGATAAGATCCCAACATAACTCGTTTCTCAAAACAGAGTTCGTATGAGAAAGATAGAGCCTTTTGATTGTTTTGTCAAACATGCAAATTTTGGGTACACGCTGACTGGGACGCTGACTAGGCATCCATACAGCCTAGTTAGAAAAATGAATATTCCAAGGAATATGCCCAAAATATTCCCACAGGTGGGTCAATTGGGGTGTGACAAGTGTTGACATCAGAGTGGTCAAAGGCATTTAGGTGGACCAATGAGAGGCTGACACGTGGCAAACCTGGAGGGCATGACAATTAGTAAAATGAATATTCCAAGGAATACTCCCAAAATATTCCCACAGGTGGGTCAATTGGGATGTGAAAAGTGCTGGCATCGGATTGGTCAAAGGCATTTAGGTGGACCAATGAGAGGCTGACACGTGGCAAGCCTGGAGGCTGCCACATGCCCTCTTAAAGGCCAGGTAAAAGTTTTTTTGGGATGCTGGGGAATCGAACTCATGACCTCACCCACACAAACCCAATGCACTTTCATTATGCCACACACATTTCACTTAACAATCAATGGGCACAATGTTTATTTGAAGTGTTAAACTTTGGCAGATTGGGAGGTAAGGCTAACCTTAACTGTTGCATGTGAATGCTAAACCCTTAAATGCTAACATTTAGTTTAACTGTGCAGATTAAACGAAATTAAATTTAACTAACCCATACTTATCCTTAATTAATGGCAGTTTTAACTTGGCGGTAGTTTTGGCGGGTCTGCTAAATATGGAATTGCTAAAATTTTGGTGGGGTTAACTGGAGTTTCTCTAGTTTTGGTGGAGTTTTCCTAGGGAAAAGTGAAGAGGCCATAAATTTGGCACATTTCAACCAATTTTGGCTCAGAAAGAGTCATTCCTAGATGATTTGGATGCTTTGAACACAATGGAATAGGTTGCAGAGGTAGAAATGCACTTTTGTATGTGATTTTTCTACATTGAATTTTAAGCAAGCCTAGGGCCACCAAGAGAGGAGGTCAAGCCTAGATCAACTGAAGTCCAACTACAGAGCTTGAAAGGTCATTTTTGGGGTTTTTGGGTCTTCTGAATCAAATGGAGCAAGTTTCAAAGCCATTGTAGCATTGCATGAGCATGTAACCAGAGAATTGACCATTAATCCAAAGAGGGCCTAGCCATTGAAGCAGGTCCAAGGAGATGAATCCTTTATCATCCTTGTGTTATGAGTTTGATGTGTTTTATTTCTCTGCAATTTACTAGTTGTATATGTGTTTTAAATAACTAATTAATCTCATAAATTTCTCGTTAAAGACACTCAACACTTGACACATAATTCCTCACATTTTGGTTAATTTGAGTTGATACTAAACACTTTTTTAATGCTGATGAGGGAG
Organism: Pinus taeda; assembly: GCA_000404065.3. Lineage (NCBI taxonomy): Eukaryota > Viridiplantae > Streptophyta > Pinopsida > Pinales > Pinaceae > Pinus > Pinus taeda. Next base: position 23,040 of record APFE031190070.1, on the reverse strand, counting down.
CTTGCATAGCATTAACAAGTTTTCCCAACATTTAGATCAAGTTGGTATCAGAGAACTGTTAGCTCATTTTAACCCTGAGATGGTTTGCCAAGGTTAGCTAGAAAATTAGCTATTGGTTTTGTATTTGTGGAAGGATAATTTAACTGTGAGCAAGTTTATGTGTGTAAGCTGAAGAAAGGAGATGCTTCTTTGTTGAGAATTTTTTTAAAACTTTGTGAAGCTTTTTGATGCATTAAAAGTGTGATGGCAGCTTCAATAAGTGATGTTTCTAATCCATCTTTGTTAACAAGACTCTTTGATTTAGAGATGTTGCAAGAGCTTATCATCGTGAGAGATATGGTGCAAGAGATGAATGAAGATAGGAAGGAGAACACTATACTTCAATATGAGTTGATGGCCATGAAGGAGGATAAGCAAGAGCTTCTTGAAAAGATGCATGAGATGGAGATTCAACTCCATGATGCCAAGGAAACCCTAGCCAAGTATGTACATGAAAATGAGGTATGAAATTCACTTTTATCTTCAATTTCCTCTCAAAATGAATGTTTTGGTGCTTTTGAAAGAAACACTAGAGGAATAGGATCCAAATTATTGATGAATATGGGTTATGAAGGTAAAGGGTTAGGCAAACATGCACAAGGCATAGTTGAGCCAATTGTTGTTGAGGAAAGGCCTAGGTATTTGGGTCTTGGTTATGGACAACATAATGGAGAATTCTCCAAAGCCAAGGAGGCACATGAAGGTGTTACAAGAAGGACTTTCATTACACGTTCATTACCTTAAGCTTGTGAAGTTTGTGTTTACAAGGAATGAAATTTTTTTATACCCACTTTGCAAGAAGATGCTCATAAGCATGCAACTAGTGGAAATGGAAAATAAGAGCATGTTGAAATCTCTAAGGTCATTGAAACCATCGTTGGTATTTCGAAGAGAGACACTACCTCATCAAAATCACCTCTTCAAGAAGGCGACAAAGGTGAATGTGCAAGGTATAAATCTGCCTTTAATGAAGTTTCTTTTGGTTATGATAAACATGGTAAATCTTCAAATAAGATTTGGAGAAAATTTACATGTTCCTTTTGTGGTTTGAATAACCATACTGTTTCGAGGTGTTGGAAGAGGATAGCCATACATAGGAAACTTAAAAAAAAAAAAGATAGAAAATTAAAGGTCCATTAGGTAATGGAAACCATGTTGAAAAGAATATGCAATTATTTTGCATTCATTGCCATAAGTAGGGTCATCTTGTAGACAAGTGTTGAACTTTGCATCCAACAAGTCATCCATGACATTTGAAGAAGGTGGAGAGAGATTTTGGCAAGAATGGAAAACAGGATTCCATAACTGATGTGGGTCAGGATGATACACATGATGAAGTGCAGCTGAAAGAAGCGCCATTGAAATGGTTTCCAAAGACATGGTTAGATTTCTTAACCAATTAAGGCCTTGCATTTCTTTTGATAATTTATGCAAATCTTGCCTTATGGATGCATTTCCTTGTTATTTGGATGTATTTCTTTTCTCTTGAAAGTATGCTACATATTGCATGAAGCAAGGTGTTGGAAAAGTAGAGTTATGTTGACTCACTTAGATGCAACAAAGATGGCAATTTTCAAATACAAATTTGGTTGCATGTTGCATTCTTGAACTTGCATGTTTACGCCAGGAAGGTGTTCGAAAGTGGACTTTGTTGACTCACTTTAATGCAACAAATTTGGTCATTTCATCTCTTTAAGTACTCTTACATACCAATGGGATTCTTGTACTTGTGATAGTACTTGTAAGAGAGTTGAGAATCGTTATACATGAATGATAATTTGTGTGTGTGAACAGTGGAATTTTTAATAGTTTCATTGTGCTTGAACATGCAGGAGTGATTGACTTGTGTTGGTTGATTGCTTTGTTAACATGTATGTTGTCAACTTGAGAATGTTGATCATTTTCACATGCATAAGTGAGGGCTTGTGTGGTCGATTGATTGTTAAATGTATGTTATATCGATTTGCAAGAGTTGATTTTGTCTCCAAAGATGAAAGGGATATGTGACAAACTATTTCATGAGAATGTGAAATTCTTGTTGTAAATCATCAAGTTGTTGTAGAAGCTTTTGCTTGACTTGAAAGTCAGTGGTTTGAAGAAGAATGTTTTGTCGACTTGTGTTTAGTTGATGGTTTATACACCAAGATGTAAGATTACATGGCGATGTTCACATGGTGTGATATTTTTTTCCTTGAAGAAGCAAAAGGAAGAGGTCGTTAAGTTATATTCTTGCATGAGTGTTTTGCAAGGTTAATGGTGTTTCTTGTGACAAGATGTCACAAGATTTTGGAGATCCATGCTTGAGCAAGAGGCTTATGATTAGCCTTCATTCTCAAATCATGACATGATAAACATGTTAATACTGGAGGATGATGGAATCAAGAAGCGAAAGTGGACAAAATGCCAAAAAAAATTGCAGCCATTGTAGACCATTTCATGTGTTGACGGCAAGAAGTGAAAGAGATGGCGAATCCATTCTTCTAGATATGGAATTTGGAATCGTGGAGGTAAAAGAATGGTAACTTATTTTCTTGTTATTACTAATATTGGAACTCATTGTTATAGTTCACTTAGATGGGTTTAACTTGGAAAAGTGGTTTCCAAGGAGAAGCTTGCATCGAATGCATGTGTTGCAAAGGAAGAACATGATTCTCAGTGGGAAGTCCATCATTCAGCTTTCCAAGCACCGAGGGATCACTTTGGTACAACAGAGTGTTTAAGAAAGCAACCAACAAGTGTTGGATTGGGTCAGCAGCAAAAGGAGAACATTGGTTGAAGTGCCAAGCCATTTGCAAGGCAAGGCGTGTTAGGGAACCCAAGTGGTTGCAATGGAGATTTTTCCAAGTAGAATCAATTGATAAAACTTGGGAAGGAGAATAGTATTCAACTCTCATCAGATAACCAAATTTTGTGGGTCCAAAATCTTTTTAGTGGGAAGGAGTGATCAGAATCTGGATTAGGGGCAAAATTTTGCTCAAAACTCAAAGTGCTTAGAATCACTCAAAACCTGAAAGACCACATCTATCGCAACGATATGATACCAACGCAACTTGTTTCACTCAAAATGGAGTTCATATGAGAAATATAGAGCCTTCTGATCATTTTGTAAACATGCAAATTTTGGATACAGGCTCACTAGGATGTTAACTAGGCATTCATATAGCCCAGTTAGCAAAAAGAATATTTTAGGGAATATTCCTAGAATATTCCCACAGGTGGCTCAATTGGGATGTGACAAGTGTCGACATTGGATTTGTGAAAGGCATTTAGATGGACCAATGAGAAGCTGACACATGGCAATCCCGGAGGCCACCACATGCCCTCTCAAAGGTTGGGTAAAAGATTTTTTAGCAGGGCAGGGAATCGAACTCGTGACCTCACCCACACAAACCCAACACATTACTACTATGCCACAGACATTTCACTTAACAACCAATGGGTGCAATGTTTATTGAAGTGTTAAACTTTGGTGGATTGGGAGGTAAGGCTAATCTTAACTGCCACATGTGAACGCTAACCCGTTAACCAATAACATTTAGTTTAGCCATGCGGATTAAATGTGAATAGTGTTAATTAACCCATACTTATCCTTAATTAATGGTGGGTTTAATTTTGTGGTAGTTTTGGTGGGTCTGCTAAACCCATAATTGCGCCAATTTTGGAGGGGTTAAGTGGAGTTTTCCTAGGGAAAACTGAAGAGGCTGTAACTTTGGCATATTTCGACCAATTTTGGCTCAGAAAGAGTCATTCCTAGATGATTTGGATGCTCTCAACACAATGGAACAGGTTGTAGAGGCAGAAAGGAACTTATGTATGTGATTTTTCTATGTTGAAGTTTAAGGAAGCCTAGGGCCACGAGGAGAGGAGGTCAAGCCTAGATCAGCTGAAGTTGGATTGTAGAGCTTGGAAGGTTATTTTTGGGGGTTTTGGGTCTTATGAATCCAATGCAGTAGGTTGCAATGCCATTGGAGCACTGCAGGTGCATGTAATAATAGAATTGACCAATAATCCAAAGAGGTCCTAGCCATTGAAGCAGATCCAAGGAGATGTAACCTAGGAGGGGTGAACTCTTTTATCACCTTTGTGTTATGAGTTTTTTTTGTTTGTTTTATTTCTCTTCAATTTACTTGCTATATATGTCTTTTAAACAACTAATTAATCTCATAAATTGCTCATAAAAGACACTCAACACTTGAAACATAGTTCCTCACATTTTGTTTAATTTGAGACGATCCTGAACACATTTTTTTAATACTGATGAGGGAGCTTGCATAGCATTAACAAATTTTCCCAACATTCATATCAAATGGTCCACAATGGTTGCGAATTTTTTTTTTTGCATTTTTGTCGACTTTCGCTTCTTGATTCCATCATCCTCCAATATTAACATGCTGCTCATGTCATGATTTAAGAATGAAGGCTAATCATAGCCTCTTGCTCAAGCATGGACCTTCCAAAATCCTGTGACATCTTTTCATAAGAAACACCATTAACCTTGAAAAACACTCATGCAAGAATATAACTTGACGACCTCCTACTTTTGCTTCTTCGAAGAAACAAATGTCACATCATGTGAATATCGCCATGTACTCTTACATCTTAGTGTATAAACCATTGACTAAGCACAAGTTGACAAAATATGCTTCTTCAAACAACTAAATTTCAAGTCAAGCAAAAGCATGTACAACAACTTGACGATTTACAACAATAATTCCACATTCTCATGAAACAATTCGTCACATCTCCCTTTCATCTTTGAAGACAAAATAAACTCTTCCAAATTGATATAACATACATGTAACAATTAATCAACCACACAAGCCGACACTCATGTATGTGCAAATGATCAACATTCTCAAGTTGACAGCGTACATGTTAACAAAGCAATCAACCAACACAAGTCAACCACTCAGGCATGTTCAAGCACAATGAAACTATTAAAAATATCACTATTCAAACACACAAACTCTCATGCATTTATAACAATTCTCAACTCTCTCACAAGTATAGTCACAAGTACAATAATCCCATTGGTATGTACGAGTACTTAAATAGCTTAAATGACCAAATTTGCTGCAATAAAGTGAGTCAACATACTCCACTTTCGAACACCTTCCTGGTGTAAACATGCAAGTTCAAGAATGCAACATGCATGCAAATTTCTAGATGAGAATTGCCATCTTTGCTGCATCTAATTGATTCAACATAACTCTAATTTTCCAACATCTTGCTTCATGCAATATGAAACATACTTTCAGGAGAAAATTAATGCATCCAAATAACAAGGGCTTTGATACCTACTTGATCTGAAATGTTGGGCAAACTTGTTAATGCTATGCAAGCTCCCTCATCAATATTAAAAATGTTTTTAGGATCGTCTCATATTAACCAAAATGTGAAGGATTTTGTGTCAAGTGTTGAGTGTCTTTTATGAGCAATTCATTAGGTTAATTAGTTGTTTAAAACACATATACAACAAGTAAATCTTAGAGAAGTAAAACACATCAAACTCATAACACAAAGCTGATAAAGGAGTTCACGCCTCCTGGGCTACATCTCCTTGGACCTACTTCAATGGCTAGGCCCTCTATGGATTAATGGTCAATTCTTTGATTACATGCACCTATAGTTCTCCAATGGATTTGAAACCTATTCCATTGGATTTAGAAGGCCCAAAAACCAGAAAAAATGACCTTCCAAGCTCTGCAATTGGACTTCAGCTGATCTAGGCTCGACCTCCTCTCCTGGTGGCCCTAGGCTTGCTTAAACTTCAACGTATAAAATCATGTGCAGGAGTGCCTTTCTGCTTCTGCAACCTATTACATTGTGTTCAGAGAATCTAAATCATCTAGGAATGACTCCTTTTGAGCCAAAATTGGTCGAAATATGCCAAAGTTATGGCCTCTTCAGTTTTCCCTAGGAAAACTCCACCAAAACTGGAGAAACTCTAGTTAACTCTGCCAAAAATGGAGTAGTTGCCAAATTTATTAGACCCACAAAAATTACCCCCAACCTAATCTGCACTTAATTAGTGGATAAGTATAGATTAATTAGCATAACTCCACTTAGAGCTCTAATGGCGTGATTAGAACTTAATGTTAGTGGTTAAGGGGTTAACGTTCACATGTGGTGGTTAAGGTTAGCCTTACCTCCAAATCTGCTACATGTTACACATGAATTACAAATGGAACCCAATATATGTTAAGTCCTAATGTTGTGGTATATCGATAATCCGTTGGGTTTGTGTGGGTAAGGTTGTGAGTTTGATTCCCCAGTCTGCCAATAAACTTTTACCCGACCTTTGAGAGGGCACGTGGTGGCCTCCGACCTTGCCATGTGTCGGCCTCTCATTGGTCCTCCAAAATGCCTTTGACCAATCCAATGTCGAAACTTGTCATAACCCAATTGAGCCACCTGTGGGAATATTCCCTGGAAAATTATTTTTGTTGACTAGGATGTACAGATGCCTAGTTAGAATCCCAGTCAGCATTGTACCCAAAATTTGCATGTTTGACAAAATGGACAATAGGCTCTATCTTTCTCATACGAACTCCGTTTTTAGTGAAACAAGTTTCATTGGGAGCATATCACCGAGATAGACACAGTCGGTCAGCTTTTGAGAAATTCTAAGCACTTTGGTTTTTGAGCAAATTTTTGCCCCTAATCCAGATTCTGATCACTCCTTCCCACTGATAAGATTTTGGACCCACAAAAGCTAGTTATCTTATGAGAGTTGAATACTCTTCTCCTTTCCAAGTTCTAGTAATTGATTCTACTTGGAAAAATCTCCATGTAAACCACTTGGGTTCACTAACATGCCTTACCTTGCAAATGGCTTGGTACTTCAACCAATGTTCTCCTTTTGCTGCTAATCCAATCCAACACTTGTTGGCTGCTTGCTGATTAAACACCCTACTATACCAAAGCGATCCATTGGTGCTTGGAAAGTTGACTGATGGCCTTCCCATTGAGAACCATGTTCCTCCTTTGCAACACATGCATTCGATGCAAGCTTCTCCTTGGAAACCAATTTTCCAAGTTAAGCCCATATGAGTGAACTACAACAATGAGTTCCAATATCAATAATAACAAGAAAATAAATTATCAATCTTTTACCTCCATGGTTCCAAATTCCACATTTGGAAGAATGCATTCTCCATCTCTTTCGCTTCTTGGTGACAACTAACTCAAGCATCTATGTGATTGAATTTGAATTGGCATCTTTGACTAAGGCACAAGTCAAAGAAGCCATTCCTTGCTACATTGTCAACACTCCCTCTTAGCAAGGAAGGCCTTCTTAGAAGAACCTCGTCCACTTGTATTTATGTTTAGCTCTACCAATTTCTCTGTTGCTGCAATTTCTCCCTCTAAACTAAAAAGAACCATGTACCCTATGTATTTGGGTGTCTGCCTCTTGGTACTAGGGAACTCAACTCACTTCTAAGCTCCCTTAACCAAATCATCTTCCCACTTCGCTCAAACTTTCTCTACACTGGAAGTCTTTGACTGAGTGGTTGCCTCCACTCACCATGGGCTATGGTCCTCATCATCATCCTATTGGTAAGCCCAACTACCAACTAGCTTAGACTAAAACTAAGATATTGGTTGATGCTCCATCTTGAGATCTTAATATTTCTCTCACTCAACCACCACATATATACTTTTAGAACTCTATGCCTTGCTACTCAAGGCTACACATGAATCAACATCAAATTTGTAGAGGTTCTCAATCCTTACACCAATCTGCTTGAGTTGTCCTGAAGCAAAATGCTTAAGGTAGGCCTTCCCTTTGCTGAAGACTACATCATACCCTTTGTCTTCAAGGGCTGCTATCGAGCAAGGTTTTCCTTCAATCCTAGAACATATATGACATTCTTGAGATGGAGAATGGAACTAGACTCCCTCTTAAAGCTCACTGTACCAACTCATTTGGTCCTGTACTTTCTATTATATCCAAGCTCAATATGGAATTGCATGTTTTTCTCTTCCAAACTACAAAAGAAAACTTTATTCCTTGTCATGTGGAACGAAGCCCCTAATTCAATGTACCACTCACTACCTCAAAATGAGCTTTCCATGTAATCTATCAAAGAGATACAATTCAAACTGAGAAGAGAGTGCTTATCCTCCTGTTGCTACTACAACATGCTTGTTGGATTTCTTGTTTGGACATTTTTTAGCATAATGTCCAAATTCATGACAATGAAAACACTTGATCTTGTTAAGATCCTTCTTTTCCTTGCCACCACTATGACTAGATTTATTTTGGCCTTGGGCCTTCTTTCCCTTGGATTTCTTCCTTTTTCCAACTAAGGAAATCTTCTCCTCCTCTTTTGTCCTAGATGAGATTCCATCCCTTGTGTTCCTCCTTATCTCTTCCTGCACAAGATTTTACCATAGTATCTCCCAATTAGGGAGCTTATCTCTACCATTCATTGCATCCTAGAAACTCTGCAAGGGTTTGTGAAGCCCATGAAGAGAAAGGCTCACAATCTCTATTGATGGAAATGTCTCTCCAACACCACCAAGTTCATTCCTCACTTGAGTAAACCTGGATAGATATGTAACAATAGGCACATCTTTTCCCGTTTGAATGTTCCTCAATTTGTTCTTCAAAGCTACTTTTCTAGCATCACTACTACTTTCTAACATATCAGTAAGGGCCTTCGACACTAAGAATGGTGTTTCCTTATCATGAAAATTTGGAACAATATGGTCTCTAACTCCTTCTATGATCATCCTCATAGATTTGGTAGTATCCTTCTTCCATTGATTCAATTGTTGTGCATCTGATGCATGCGGTTTAGCAATATAAGTCTAGATGTATTTTAAAACCCCATTATCATCTAACACAACTTCCATTTTGTACTTCCATGCACAAAAAATTGAAGTCCCTTCTAGGGCATGCTCTGTCCTCAAATCATAGACTGACATGATTCCTGCACTTGTATAATTCTTGCACTAACTTATCTTCTGTTCAATGTACTTTGAATATGATCAAGTGTTGGGTTGTGTTATATT
>APFE031190064.1:418739-432374 GCA_000404065.3 Pinus taeda | reverse complement strand
CCATCATTTATTTTTATGAAGCACTTGCTTCCAAAAATCTTGAAATACTTCACAGAAGAAAGTCTTCCATTCCATAGCTCATAAGGAGTTTTTTCATTATTTGGTCTTAATTGAGTTCGATTCAGTGTATAGACAGCTGTCCCTACTGCTTCTCTCCAGAATCTAGGCTGTAAGTCTGCTGCTTATAGCATAGTTCTTACCATTTCTTGGACTGTTCGGTTTCTTATTTCAACAACCCCATTTTGCTGAGTTGTTCTGGCAGCTGAGAATTCTCTTTTAATTCCGTGAATGTTACAGAACTCAATAAACTCCTTTGATGTGAATTCTCCTCCTCTATCTGTTCCGAGGCACTTAATTTTTGAATCTTTTTCATTTTCTACAAGGGCTTTTAGATTCTTAAAACACTCAAAAGTTTCATATTTATACTTTATGAAATATATCCACATCATTCTAGTATAATCATCGAGAAATAACACAAAGTACCTTTCTCCTTCGAGTGCTTGATTTCTAGTTGGCCCACACACATCAGCATGGATGATCTCCAAGGGCTTCGATGTATAGTGTTCCTTTGTCTTGTGGCTAGTTCTGGTCTGCTTTCCATGTTGACAAGGACCACATACTCCTTGATTTGGTTTGAATAGCTTTGGGATGTCTTGTATAGCTTTGATCTTGTTGATATTGATCAGATTTTCGAAGCTTGTATGTCCAAGTCGCTTGTGCCATAGCCAACTCTCATCTATCTGACTCACGTAGCATTTATTTTCTTGAATCTTGTTTAGTATGTAAATGTTGTCTGGTGTTCTCACCCATTTTGCCACAAGTATATCTGAGGCAAAGTTCCTTATTTCACAGTCTTTGGTGTTGAAAACAACCTTATGTCCTTGATCACAGATTTCGCTGACACTCAGGAGGTTGTGTTTGAGTCCATCAACTAGTAGAGCATCTTGAGCTTTTCCTTTTTCATTGATCAGAGTAACTATTCCTTTTCCTACAATTCTGCCTGATCCGCTTCCAAAGGACACATTCCCTTCCTTTTTTCTCAGTGAGAAAAACTTCCTTCTATCTCCTGTCATGTGTCTGGATCACCCACTATCTACAAACCACTGGTTTTCAGTATTTTGAGCATATAGAGCCAAGCCGCATTTGTCCATGCTAGAGTTCTTGCTACTCGTCTTTCTTCCGTTGAGTGGGAAGTCTTATTCATAGTGTCCATTATTGTAGCAGAAAGAGCAAATCAGATCAAATTTGGTGAAGGGATAAAATGGATTGAACATTTTGATTTGTCCCTGCCCTTTGGGGGCATATGAGTTGATTATTCGGTCCTTTAGATTTGTCTTTTCACTTCTGTGAGCCATACAATGTCTGGCTTGATGACTGAAGTTTTTACAGTGAAAGCATTGTCCAAGAAAGATGGTTTTGTAGTTGTTGAAGCAACCACGATTTGAGTCGATTTCCATCCTGGGAATTACTCTTCCCTCGTTCTTCGGATTTGCAATGGGCCCTTGGTGGAGTACAATTTTTTATTTGTTGTAGTGTCCATGATTCGACTCCACATTCTTCTTTGGAGTAATTCTCTCTTCATTCTTGGGGTCTGGGATGCACTTTTGATAAGATATTTTTTCATCTTTTGGATTGCAGGAAAGTGCATCGGCATAGCTTTTCACACTATTCTTAGTGCTTGAGGATTCTCCTTTGAAACCTATTCCAGACTTGTCATGTTGAGGTTTTTGATTTTTCAGAATAGTCTCAAGTATTTGAGAGCTTTTACAGCCCTTTTTAATTTGCTCCAAGTCCTTTCTCAGAGACACTATTTTGGCCTCGCATTCTTCATAAGTCTCTTCTTTTTCTTTAAGCTTTTCTTCCAAGAGATCTTCTCTCCTTCTTATTTCCTAATTTTCCACTTTGAGAGAAATGATTTTGTTTAGTAGTTTCTCATTTTCTTCAGTGGCGCTTATTAACAGTTCACCTACATTTCCTTCCAGCCCTGAGTCATCATCATCTGTGAGTGCCATGAGTAATGCTTCTTGGCTTTCATCATGATCACTTTACTCATATGATTTCTTTTTGATGACCATAAACTCATCCTCATCAGACTCATATTGCTTGGAGAAGAAGTTTTTTTTATTGAACCCTTTCTTTTTATGTGCCATTCTTTTAGAATTTCCTTCATCATCACTGTCATGTTTATGAGGACATTTTGTTGCATAATGACCTATTTTACCACATTTAAAATAGATAAGAGGATACTTTCCTTTAAGCTTAGATCCTCTCTTCAGCTTCTATACAAATTGAGCCAATTTGGATTCCACATCTGACTCATCACTACAATCATTCCTTTCTTTCCCCTTCTTTGACTTTGAGGCCTTGAATGCTGCATCTTTGGAGCTTGGGCCACTTTTCCTCATTTTATAGGTAGTGAGAATTCCATGGAGTTCATCCATTTTAAGGGTATCTAGATCCTTTGCTTCTTCTATAGCGCTTATTTTGGAGTCAAATATGTCTGGAAGAGACATTAATACCTTTTGAACAATGATACTTTCTTCAACTTTTTCGTCCAATCTTTTCAGGGAATTTACCACTTCAGTTACTCGGAGGAGGTATGCTGCAATGTCTTCTTCATATTCCATCCTCAAAATTTCAAATTGTCTTTGATGAGTTTGAATCTTTGCCTTTTTTACTTTTGAATCTCCATCGTACAGGCCAACTAGCTTCTCCCACATTTCTTTGGCTGATGTACAGTGCATGTTTTTTGTAAACTCAGAATCAGTGATTCCACTAGTGATGGAGTTCATGGCCTTTGCATTTGCGATATAGGCTTTCTTCTCGTCTTGGTTCGTTGCAAGAGTGGTAGTCATTTTGTATTCATTTTGAACAAAATGCTAGACTTCAGATCCAAGAGACATTAAGTAGTAGGTCATTCTTTTATTCCAGAAACCAAAGTTAGTGCCATCGAACAAAGGAGGTCTTCCTGATGCTTCGCGATTTCTCATCATGGCTACGGATCCTTCTTCAAGTTGTTAGGCTAGTATGAAGAAGCCTGCTCTGATACCAATTGTTGGAAATACTGAGAGGGGGGTGAATCAATATTTCTTATTATCTTTTTTTTTTATTTTTTTAATTGTTCTAGTGATTGCCAACAACATATATAGATATGTGTATGTATACATAGAACACAGAAATCAACAGCTGAAATTAATGCTTTTATTAAAACTCAAGACAGTGCAATGAAATAAATACATAATAAGTATAAATCTAATTGTGAATAGTTGCCAAGCTCCAACTTGGACTTCGGTGAAGCTCCAACCTCCAGAGCACCAACTCTATTTTGCAGTGATCCTGCACTTAGGAGCACCTACCCCCAATGACTTTAGTCCAGTTCAGTTCTAAGGCTCTAACCTCTTGGGCTCCAACCCAACCTTGGTATAAACATGTATGCTGTTTCACTCTATTCAGCTGAGATTGTCTTACTCCTTCTCTCCTGCCTCTACTGCTTCTACTGCCTCTACACCCTCTGCTGCTTCTACTACCTCACACTTTGGTTCTTCACCACACCAACAACAATAACAGTTCTCTGTTTTTACTATTTTATACATTCTTGTGCCTTTGTCCATTCATTTATGCTTACTCAATGGCTCTTTGGCTTCCTCCTCACACGCTTGAGCTTCGGGTTCCTCAACACTCGCTCGACCTTCTAGCTTCCCTCCTCCATTCAATTTATCTTCCTCATGTTTACCTTCGATTGATGTGTTGGGTTGTGTTATATTCTTTCGACGACTAACCTACGTAGTGAACTGGGGGGTTAGAGGGGGGGCGGAGCCCCCCCTTCGCTGCGCCGATTGTGCAGCGGGGGGGTCACAGGGGGGGCAGAGCCCCGAAATTTTTTTTTTTGGACCCTATATTAGGTTGGGCGAACCTACCTATGGTTTTTCGGTCCATAGTTTTGGACGTGATGGTTTTCGTCCATGGTATTGGATGCTTCGGCATGTATAAATATGTATTGTAACATTGAAAGGAATATAATGAAAAATCAAGCTGGTAGTCTCGGTTTTGAGATCCAGTGGGAAATCTCTGTGTATATGTGTTTTATGGGTTATGCTCTTGCATTTTTATTTTCTTGTGATTTAGAATTCATATGCAGGTAATTTCTGTACGGGGTTAAAACCTACACTGATCAATAAACAGTGTGGGGTAATTATCTTTTAGACAAGATTTGTTCAAATCCCTAAAGTCAATGCACACTCGGATCATTCCTTGCTTTCTATCAACTGGGACTAGATTAGAAACCCAATCCGTTAGAGGAACGTGGTATATGAAACCCGCCTTGAGCAGCTTTTCTACTTTAGCTTTAATAGCTACTACCTTCCTAGGATTGACTAGCCAAAGCTTCTGACGAATCGATTTAGCATTTTCATATGTCTTGATCTCATGCTCAATGATGGATGGATCAACACCAATCATTTCTTCATAAGACCAAGGAATACATCCCAAAACTCTTTAAAGAGGTCAGTGTAAATTTGAATCTCTTCAAGGTAACACTTGGCTTCGATGAAGACATTTTATATCACATTAGGGTTCCTAGAGATGTTTATTGGTACGGTTTTTGAAATGATCGACATATTACCTTTGGTATGTATGTGTGGTTGAGCCAAAGGGTTTGAAACTGTACAAACATCGCTAGTAAGAAGATTGGAGAACTTGGATTTGACTTCCTGCAGTGGGGGAAGAAAATATGAACGATGATGTAAATCTTCCCATGGTTGATCTACACCCGTCATTGCTTCTAAGATTTCTTCCTCAAATGGTAAAACCATATCTAAGCAATCCATAACAGAAGTAGATTCAAGGGTCCAAGCTGGGGCCACATCACCTTCTAACTCTTCCTCTGAAAAAGGAGTAGGATGGTCATCTACAGAGTTATGATAGACTGATATCTAAGCTCTGCTGTAGACATAGGGAATGCCATTCCACCAACTTGTCCTTCATCTAATGTGGTCGTAGGTGAAGACAAGGTCCAAGGGTCTAAAAAATAACGAGTCCGCAAGAAATCTTCCCATGAAGACTCTTTGGAGGACGAAATGGCATTGATTCTAGCTATAGGAGTGGGAAGATCAAATGTACCCATCAATGAAGAATACATCCGAACTCCTAGATTCTCGATAGGTTGATAGGGGTTATCCACCAACAAAACAGTAGAATCCGAAGTTGCACGAGGGTCAACTAGAGAATAATCCAATTGATCAACTTTAACAATTATCCCCTCATGAGTAAAACAAAGGATGTGAAACGGAGTCGACACTATGACATCCCTTTCAAAAATCCAATTCTATCCTAAGAGGAGATTGTAATCAAAGTTGGAATCAACGATCTCTACTTCGACATTAACATCCTTTCCTCCAACACATATAGGAAAAGTTGGGATAATACCATGTGGCCTATGAGAATGTTTGTCAAATGTTGTCGAGAGAGTGGGTGAAGGAACAGCTGAAGGCGATCCAATGGCCTTCCAACATGACATAGACATTACGCATGTGGAAGCTCCCTCATCTATAACTGTTCGAAAAGTATTAGTTTTCTGGTAAGTAGACATTATTTGAAAAGCCATATAATGAGGAAGTCCCTTTTTGACATTGATCATATCAAAAGTGAGCACTAAAGGATTGTTTGGATCTACTACCCCGATTTCTGAAAGCAAAGAACTTCGTTGAGCAGGACACGAATGGAGTACCTCTAAAGCAGACATAGCACAAGGACTTTGAGCCAGATCCTCAACAATGGAGTAGTTCTGGGCTACCTTAGCATTAGGGTTAATAGTCACGTGCTTGGCAGAACCTTTTGGTATCCGAGGTATAGACTCGACAGAGGGTCATTCAATATGAAGTGGATCTTTAGTTTTGGGAACAGATTTATCCTTAGATGTTTCTGCTTCACCATAATCTCATGACCGTGTAGCCACATTGACATTAGAACTCATCATGAAAATATTTGAGGAATTGTCCCCCTCCTAGTTGTCCCCTGCAGAGGTACCAGGGTTTGAGTTCGTGCCAACAAGTAACTGCTGCCCTTGGGGCAAAGGGTTAGTTAAGACAGCTTTGGAGCTAGAAGACCCTTGCTGCACTAACAAGCACTGAGAATCTTGATTTTTTGGGCAGAGATGAATCAAATGATCTCCACTGCATAACTTGCACGGAAATTTAACTTTCTTTATAGACTCTTTTCCAGCCTCACCAGCACCGTTGTCGGGTTTTTTCGCATTATCCTTCCCATCCTGATTCTTCTTTTTACCTCATCCCTTCTTCTTCCCATCAGAATTTTGATTTCCTTTGGGGCTAGAGGCCTGAACGATGTTTATGGAAGAAGGTTTGGAAGGCAAATGAGTAGGCAGTGTAGCCTGATTGGAAGAAGCAGTTTGCAGAGACAATTGCTGCAATTGGTTAAAAAGGTTCACCGCATTTATATCCATCGATCCAGCTATACCATCAGCATGAGGGCTTGGCTTCAGTTTGGCTATATTAGCCATGGATCTAGGAGCATCAGGTAAGATTTTCTAAAGATTCCTAGTCTGAGAATATATCAGTTCTAACTGCTGGGAGCAAAAGATAGCTTGCTCTTCCAAATAAATGTCGGACATAGAAACATCCTTGGAGACCTTGGGTTGTAATGATTTTAAAAACCATTCGAGATGGAATTCAGGTGGAATTTTGGCTTTGATGAGCCTCTTTCTCCATCTCCATTCCTAGATATGATCCAAAATGTGAGTAGCGGTGTCTCGATGAAAATTGGCCAGAAGCTCAGTTCTGGCTTCGTAATGGACAAATAACTGAAAATGGCTTAGGAAAATGTTAGCTAAATCGGTGAAAGATGTAAAGGTGCCCCTTGGCAACTCTACATACCACTTAGCCACATTCCTTGTTAAGGTGTGCTGAAATAATCTCAACCTAATCGAATCATTGATCAGGGAGTTAGATGAACACCATAAATGGAATGTGGTTAAATGGTTGCCTGGGTTTTCACCACTCTTCCCTTTGAATTTTGGAATGTCCAATGGAAGTTTGGTTGGGATCGGAGGCCAAGCCGGGTTGTATCTAATTGGATCGTTTGTCAACTTAAGCAAGTCTAATAGACTAAGCATGGCCAAAAAAGAAAGTTGTGGGGGACCTTGGGGATTCCACATAGATTGGGCGGGGTTCCCAAAAGTCTGAAAAGAATGGCCTAGATTTTTAAAGGCACCAGGTTGCCCAATGTAAGTGGTAGAACCTACTGAACCAAAAGGTGACCCTTGTGGTCCAGCCAAATTTGGAGTTTGACCAATTCCAGCTAGAAAACCTCCGTAACCGGCAAAGTTTCCCCCTAAGGAATTATTGTAAGGAGCTGATAGCCCTTGGTAAGGGCTCCAACCATTTTCTAAGGGTGGAAAACTTTGAAATGAATTGATTGAGGAATACGACACATTCCCTTGTTGGCCAAAAAACTAATTCCCAGTTCCTATCCCACTAACTGCAGGGTTTGTCCAACTCTGAAAGGGATTACTACCATGACCTGTGAAAGGAAAATGCATAAACCCTAATGTTGGATTGGAATGTGGTATATGACCACTTCCAAATGGGAAACCATGAAAAGAAGCTGATCCACTCATCATGGATGTGGAGGCGATTGATGGTACATTTAATGGAACTGAAGGAATACCTTGAGAGGGCATTCCAAAAGGGAAGAATCCAAAACTGGATCCATTGGCTTAAGAACTTCCACTCGTCGACAGAATGGAAGTAGAAACAAATAAGGATGTGCTAGCAGTAGACCCAGATAATGATGTAGAAGGGATGGAAATAGTTCCTCCCCCTTGCACTGACATGGGAGTCTGCATACTTGTAGCACTTGTCGTGGATGCCATGCTTCCAGCAGTGGTCATCGAAGAGATAGATGAGCGTGGACCTGGGCTTGAAGGTCTGTGAGTCAGAGTTCCAATGTATAACAATATGTCTGGATGATCGGGAGGCAAAGGAGAATTCGGAGCTGCAACCGACTCTGAAAGCTCTTCCACTTCAATACTATCTTCCGACTAGAAGAGTACTTGAGAAAGAACTGGTGTGTTCCTCTTTAACTCTATAGTAGTACCAGGTCTATGTTGTGAACTAATATCCCCAAGTGGAGGATCAATCTCCAATGCACCTGTTGCCACTGGTAGAATAGCTCCTACGCCTTCTAGGAAAAGGCTCTGGACTCGCAGGTGAAAGCCCACGAAGTCTACAAAAAATGTCCCTAAAGAAATCAACAATAAAACAACTTCCAAGTATTTCTGCTTTGGGTGATTAGGACCAAAGACCAAAATACAAGAAAGTTAATAATAATGGCCTTCCGAAAATAGACTGGGGTAGTTACGCCCCAAGTCTACTAGCGAAGGTATCAAAGGTAGTTACTCTAACCTCTAGACAACAACCTTTGCCCGTGCAAGCCCCCAAGCTTTGCAAGTGTGCCCTCCAGAAGTATCGCTGAATGTGATGCAATGTCAACCTCAGGTGCCATGGGATTCCCCTCCACAGCCACCTGTGTAGATCCCTAGGATAGGAAACTAAAGATACCAACTCATATCAGAAGCCGGGCGAAACAGTCGTGAGGTAGGATCCAACAAGTAAGAGAGGGGGTATCTCTCGTCCTTATCTTCATGAATCCTCGTGCTTAACTCCCAGTCACGGAGCTTTCCTGGTCTCCCTAATGCTATTGGATTTCACTCTTTAATCAGACTTCTATTTTTTACAATTTAGAGTGGCCTTGGAGAGTTTACTCTCCTCTTGCCTAATCCAAGGCCCTAAACAAACCTAAAACTTGCTGGTGTATACTAATTGAAAATATGTATAATTGTAGTTTATTTCATTAAGCGCTTGATTTTAAGTGGTTGTTCTTTTAAGTCAAAGGGGCAATATGGAAATGAAATCAATGGTGTTTGTATGACACAAAAGAAATTAATGAAAAACTAACTTATATGTAATGCACTTGTTTTTTTTTCGATGAAAAGAAACTTCTAATTGGGTTCTAAGAAACTTTTATAAAGAAAAAACATTTTTCCTTTTCTTTTCTTATAATAGACATCACACTCACAAAAACTAAAAAAGACTATTGATGCTTTAATAATGCAAAACTATCCTAATGCAAGGTGTACATGATAATGCAAAATTCTAGATTACTCTAAAAAGAGATGAAAGCAATTGTTTAAAACTTTTTAATAAGCCAACTTAAGCATTTGAAAAGGATATGAATTTTGAATACAAAATCTTCCCCAAACAAGAAGGAATAATCAAATTGATCACAAATCACTTTCAAAAAACCAAAAGAAAGCAAAAACAATGTTTTTTAATAACTTTTCTTTTTCAAGAAGAAATGAAAACAACTTTTCAAAAGGACTCAAAATGCCACTAAAGACTCAAAGACCGAAAGCAAAGCAGAAGGAAACTTTGTAAGTTACCAATTCAACAAGAATGAAAACTTGAACAAAAAAGGTGTTTCAACTTTCACTAAACGATCCAAAAGTAGCAACAGAGCTTTGAGAAACTGACCAAGAAGTCAGTAAAGACACATTTTCAAATTCATCAACGAGAAACTTTCGAAAATCAAGAAAAAGTGTATGGCCACAAAAATGACGGGAATAAAAGCAAGCGGACCAATAATGAAGTTTGACACAAAGATAGAAAACAATCTACTGTTCTGGAAGACCAGAACAATCAAGAACCTCTATAATAAGCCTTGTGTGTTCAAACATAAATCATAAAACTCACTCTACAGAAAACCTAGGCCAAAAACTTTTCAAAGCAGGAGAGAATTCGAAATAGTAAGCTCACTGAATAATTAAATTTTGAAGACAGAAACTGACCACTCAGAAACCAAACAGACCAAGAAACAATTTTTTCTGGATAGAAAGATTTGAAAAAAGCATGCAAAAAATGGTATACGCGACTATGTCCCTACACAGGTGCGTGTACACGCCTTTCTGACAAAAGAAACTCACGTATACACGATTTTAGTTCACAGAAACAAGCATGGGTACGCTTTTGTAAACAGATAAAGGTGCATATATGAAGTTTTACAGAAAAAATAAAAAATGAGGCCTGATGAAAATGATCAGACTTGAAGTCTGAGTTCCTACAAGAGCAGGAAATACTGCCACAGCAAGCAAACCAAGAACTGAGCCCTGATTGACACTGAAGAACCCAAATTAGGAATAACAAGATTGTTATCCCCAGTGGAGTCACCAATTCTATTAAGTGAATAAGTCCCCTAGGGATTTGGGTCAGAACCCCAACAGAGCAAGAGTAATCTACAACAAGAAACAAACATACAACTCAGGCAACATGCTTAGATAAACAAACTATGCTAGGATGAACATACTCGGATGTCCTTCGTTTGGGTAGTTCCAGCCAGGGTTCAAACCCTCTGCAACTCCTGATGATCTTCAAATCTACAAATCAACTAATTCGAATACACATAGTAGCATATAGATAAAGAATTTTAGTGAAATCAACTTTATATCATATAAGTAAATGGTTAGTTAGACATCAAAATAATCATTCATACATGAACCATAACAATAACATCTGATGCATAAAAAAAGTCGATCTCAGGAACAAGGCAACATTTCTTTTTATTGTAGAAAACTATAATAAACATGGAAAGAGTTCACCTGAGTCTTCCTCTTCTGGCTCCAAGCAGAATCGTCCTCCAGGTCTGTCCAGTCCCAGTCTTCAACAACATCCTTAGATAACCAATACCATGATATCTCAAGCAAGTGGGAGAATATCAACAGTCAAGGAAACAAGGGTTTCCTAAACTTGGGGAAGTTCTTGAAGCATATGGATACTTTAGACTTGAATAGGGGATAATCTTAGTATAGTAATTCTATCTCCTCTCTCCTCCTTAAGGCCTTCCCATTGAAGTCTTCTTATACTTCTCCCAAGTTAGTTTTTTAGTTGGGAAACAATTGGGAACAGTTGGGCCATGGGCACTAGGAGGTAATCAATAGCTAAAACCTATGATCTCCGCCCATAATTAAGGAATTTTATTTATTTTTAAGTGTTTTAACACATATATGCGGGTTGGGTATATAATAACCCATGTGTACACGCTTTTATCATAGGGAAAAGTAGCGGACAAGAAGTAAAACATTGTTTTTAAAATATTTGGACCAAGTCTGGAAGGAGGGGTTGCCCTAGGGCATAAACAAAGCATCACAAATACCAAGGGTGATATTTGGAGCTATAACACTCACCTGTCTTTGAATCACATCACCCATCAAACCTTAGAGTGTTGAGCCTTGTGCCTACCTTGCCCCATCGAACACCTTGCAATTTTTATGTAATTGCCTTGCCCTAAATGTTTGGCTCCTCCTGACCCAGGAAAACCCTTCAAAATCAAATCAAACATTGTGCTACTATACCTAGCCTAATATCATTTTATTGATCCAGTCATCTTGGCTGAGAACCTTACGAAGAGATCCCTCTCTTAGCCTAGTAGGGCTAGCTACTTAGCTAAGCGTGGTTTGTGGTTACACTGGCATTGCCTTCCTTCAACCTAAGGTTCAATCCAAGTGATAACATAGTGGCGACCATACTGGGGAACGAAAGATTAATCACCGTAGTAATATCTTTCATTTGAATTCTTAAGCTTGTGGATGATGAGTTTTAGAATTTACTAGGCTGAATTGGAAAGTTGTAAAGCAATATATAAAATTCTGAAATTAAGCATATTGGCTTCTCAAAAGCACACCAGATATAATCCATATCTGAATCCTCCAACCATTGTCAGTGATCCTCATAAAATTGGGCGGAAATCTAAGAAAACGGCAGGGAAATTAAGTTTATCCAAAGAAAAATCAAGTGAGGATTCCATTCCTTGTGTTAGTTCACTCCCAGAAAGGTTAGATTCCTTGCAAGACATTGAGTTTGATGTTCATTTTGAGCAAAGTCTATTTCGCAGTAAATCTTTAAGTTGGATTGGTCAGATAGTTCTTGATTCCTCTATATCTTTTGATAACCCCATTGAAGACTTGTTTCCACAAAATAAATTAGGGTCACAACTTATTCATACTCTCGATCAATTGCAAAACCCTTCTTTGAACTTAAACACTTGGGTGCAAAATAAGACTCATAGGACGTCTTTTGATTTTGAAATATCTCTTTCACTTCTACTACCACCCAAGCAATCCCTTACCCACCACTTTCTTCTTTACACATTGATCACACTACTCAAGCTATCGTTAATTCCCCTTTAAGTATACCGAGTACCCCAATCCTTGCTTTAAATCTGCCACCTCTCCCACCTCCAGTTATGGCTGCCTGATATGCACCCCTTGTTTTACCTCTGAATCATGGTACCATGCCCGCTGATTATCAAACCAAAATACATTTCTTTGACAGCACCCAAACCATTATAGCTCAGCATCATGTAGACAAAATGAATGATTTCTTTGACCTCCATGAATTTGAAATTGAAGATGTGACGATGAGGCTGTTTGTAAAAGTTTTGGAGGAGAAGTTCAGAAATGGTTCAAAGCCCTACTAGCAGCTTCTTTCACTACTTTACCCGTTCTCCATAGACAGTTCCTAGATCGATGGGAGGTGACGAAAATTCCTCTTTGGATTTTGTCTGAATATGAGAACGTCAATAGAGGCGAGAGTGTGCAAGACTATTGTGTAATATCTAATGCAGTGTACAATGTTATCCCTGCAAACATCAAATCACCGGAGGGATTGTCTTTGCTTAAGTTTCCATATGGATTTGATGCTTATATGGTGTATCAGTTGTGTGAATGTGATCCTACAACTCTAGAAGACATGCAAAAGAATGTTGTTAGCATAGAAGCAAACTTGTTCCCCAAAAGAGCAAGAATGAGATCTGAGAAAAGAGCAACCATAAAAGAAGAAGCATCTATCTCGGATGTAAAAATGGATACATTGATTCGAACAATGGAAAGGATGGTTGACCAGTTATCCATCATAGATAGACCTGAACCTCAGATCCAGAATCCAAAATTTAAAGGGAAGCAATAGCCGCAATTCCAAATCAAGCAAAGAGAACAAAAAGCACCAGAACAACCAACACAACAACAACAACAGATCAAAACTCCCTTACAACAGAATTATGTTCAAGGAATGGAAGAAGAAGATGAGGAAGATCCGGTAATTGAAACGAATCACTTTTTCGCTGCTGATGGTATGCCTATATTTCTGACAGAAGATGAAGAGTATGCAGAGAGTTATGACATTCAAAAGGATGAGGATTAAATCTTGGTAAAATGATGTTTTTTTGGAGGCTAAGTCTGATGATTATCAGCATGGTTACATGAATGCTTTGAGTGCACAACAGAGCAAATGCCCTTTAAGGAGTAGAGATGTACCGATCAGTCCTATTCAGAAAATAAAGGATGTTCAGTCAAAGAATGACCCCTCAAACAATCAGAAGAAGGGAAAGGAGCTTGCTGATCAGAATCCTAGCAAGGTACCATCAACAAGTACAACTGCAAAAGAGAAAGACAATTAGCAAAAGGATAGTACAATGAAGGATCAAACAGATAAGAGAGACATCAATGTTAAAGAGGTAGAAAAAGTCTCATATTTTAATTTAGAAAGTGAAATTTCTAAATTGAAAGTG
>APFE031190064.1:393696-412136 GCA_000404065.3 Pinus taeda | reverse complement strand
GATCATTATGAAATATTTCACATGTGAGGGTAGATTTTCTAGATTGTACACCTATCATATTAGGCTTCTTATGCATTTCACAAGGGTGAGGATATTGAACATTCCTTATTTCTTTTCAGGAACATTGGGAAGATGGCTTACATTGTACAAAAAAAGCTATACCCCCAGCAGATGAATACTCTCTATCACTATTCCCTGATCAAGATGGTTGTGCTACATCATCTTAATATCCTTAACATTTCTTGGGAGACATTCATTTCCAACGACATTTTTAGGGGTCCTCAAATTCCTCCACTAGTGTCTCAAGAATCGGAAAAGCTTCCAGCAGTGCTCAGGTAAAGAAAGATGAGAAGGTCAAAGAGACTAGAGCCATTGAGGTGCCAGAAACCTACAAGACATATCAGGGGGGGCTAGAAATTTTTTTGCATCACATAGGCAAGTGTTTTCTCCACTGGGTGTGGAAGGGACCTTGCCTTCTTCATCAACTCATAGGCAAATTCTTTCTCCACAAAGTGTGGAAGGGGCTTTGCCTTCTTCATCAACACAACAGGTCCAACAGGTGCAACAACTGCATAAAGGGAAGGAAAAGATGATGGAGGAAAGTTTTGATGATGAGGAGGAGAGGGATTTTGATTTGATTGAACGTGATGAACCAGAACAACCACATATCCATCATGGCATTAAGACATTTTACTTGGAGGCTCAAGACAAGGAAACAAAAGAAAACATAATCATACTGGAGATAGATGCACAGATCCAAGCATTGATGGAAAACTTAGTGAGAGCTAAGTATGTCATTTCATATATTGAACAAGAGAAAAAGAAATTGAGTGATAAGTAGGTCCTCATGGAGCTAGAACTTCTCAAATCAAAGAGGAAAAGTGACAAGGGCAAATCAGCAATTCAAGAGAAAGAAACACTAGTCACCTTGACTAAAAAAAAAAGAATTGAGAAGGAAATTGAGGAGGATAGAGAAAATTGGCTTGAAAGGGTCAATTTGCATTTAGAGAATCTATTACAAAGGTGCAACAGGGAAAACCAAATCATCAGGAATATGGCTTACGATTATAGTACCCAGAACAAAATTTGTAATCTAAGGGTCAAGCAAAGGAAATCAAGGCTAAGACGAGCACTCAAAGGAAAAAAGGAGGAGGATAGGCTTAGGTTTCTTGTTGAAGCTTCCTTGGCTAATCAAGATACTTGATGGTGGTATTTTCCACAAATTTTGAAGAATTTTTCCCTTTTGACAAATTTGGCAATTTTGACACAGGAATTTTGGTTCTATGAGTAGCGCCACTGGCTCTATGTGCAAAGCCACTAGCACTGCGCTTTTCCTAGGGACACCTAATGAGAGAATGGTTTGAATTTTTGGATTCAAAGTGATGAGTACATGCACAGTGTGCATTTTCTAATCTTTTGGAGCAAAATGGGTCAACCAAAAGGTCAAGAAACACACTAAAAATGACCTTTCTGCCCTTTTTTTGGACACACAGAAGCAGGATTGGGAGAATCCACTTTTGAGGGGTCAACTGAGCTTAAAATGAAAAAATTCAAGATGTTTTGGAAATAATACTTGAATACATTTCCAATGAGCTATCATGAGCTCAATTTGGACACTGGGAAGGCCTCTAAAATGGACCTGCAAAAAGCATTGCACATAGGGCTTGGGCGAAAGCATAGGACAAAAATTGTGCTGAGTTTCCATTTCACTGTGCCTTGACTCTAATTTTGGGCTTATTCTAATAGATGGTGTTTTATTGATGTAAATGATGACTATGCATGTAAATATGATGGATAATAAGTACTAGAAGGTAGATTCATTAGATTAAAAGTTATCTTGAGGACAAATAAATCAGTTTCCTCACTTTTAGAGGCAAGTTCTTAGGATTCCTAGATTTTAGTTTCTTGTTCAGTTTTGGTTAGATTAGCTCCTCATTTTAGGTATTTGACCCCTGAGAATGGGAGGTTGAAACAATTTCTATATATTCTTCTTCTTTCTCATTGTAAAGGGTTGGACTCAGCGGGATGCTTATTCTTTGGGTAGACATCATTTTGTATCAATTTTAGCAGGAGATTAATGAAAAGTTGCAGCTATTTCTTTGTGATCCATGTGGTATAATGTTCAGTTCAGTTTTTATTACGTTTTCATGTGTTAAAATGTATTTTTGACTCTATTTCATTATTTCATACTCTTTAAGTGGATGTTTTTAAGTTGATAGGTAGAACCCATAATATTTATGCTCTACTTTGGGAAAATATTCACAGCCTATGTTTTCTTCGGTTTAGGAAGAATATATGTTGCTCACATGCTCTTTCTAGCTCCTCACTTGTCTTTGAATCACCTCACCCATCAAACCCTAGAGCGTTGAGCCTTGTACCTACCTTTCCCCATCGAACACCCTGCAATTTTGACCTAATTTCATTGCCCTAATTGTTTGGCTTCTCCTAATCCAACAAAACCTTTCAAAATCAAATCAAACCTTGTGCTACTATATCTAGCCTAATATCAGTTTCTTGATCTATTCATCTTGGTTGAGATCCTTATGGAGAGAGCCCTCTCCTAGCTTATTAGGGCTAGTTAATTGGCTAAGCGTGGTTTGTGGTTACCCTGGTATTACCTTCCTTCAACCTGAGGTTCAATCCAAGTGATAACATAACCTATAGGTGTAAACAACATAATTAAGTGTGGGATCTCATACTTATATGGGAATCACCATGAACCATTGTTTCCTCATGTCATTTTTTTCCTTATCACTTATTAGGTCATAGCTAACATATCCATTCAAATACAAGTAAAAACATGTTGAGATCCATACATAGTTGGTGTCAAAAAATAAACATCTAACCAGCATAATAGGAACAAAAATACAATAAACATATCAACCATCAAAATCCATATATACATCAGTCTATTTACACATGAAAATCAATGGAATGAATTTCTCATTAATCAATGCAATGAACCAACCGGTGATGGGACTACGATGTTCCACCCAACCATAGATTGGTTGAGCCAAACATCTCTTTAGCCAATCACTTCCATTCCATATTGAAAGCATGAATTTGGTACTCATAAAACACCTCAAAAACACCAATAAATGTGGATGCCACCGAGGTTATCCACCCACACAGTGAGGAATTTGAGTGCCTCCTAGTCTCTCAAGATTTACCGTGCATCCTTAGTCTAATACAGGAATTACTAGGCCCTACACCGAGACATACTCTCTAGGCTTTATTGTGCATTCCATTCTAGAATCACTTGGCCCAATGGAGATAAAATCCACCTCTTGGATTTATCGTATATCCCCCCATTCACTGGAAAGGATTCATAGGCCCACTGAGGCACACAATATAGGTTTCCCGCATCCCACAGTCCGGTTCAAGGGTTACTATGCCAGTGGATTCATGTGTCCTCAATGTAGCTCACGACCCACTATGCCATGTGTTTTTCAATTCAGAGATCCACCCCACTCAACTTTGAATCCAATCCGTCCATCCCACATAAACTGGATGAGAGAACCCATCTCATCAAAGCTATCAGGAAATGGAAAGGCTAGGATGAAAATATTGTCACACCTGGAAAAACCCATGCCATGGTAGAAAAGAAACACATGAAATCCCATGCATGCCAAATCTAGCAAGGTAAATACACATGCAAGTCGATACCTGCAATGAAGCCTATTGTAGCTGCTTGATCCTACCTTTCCTTGCTTTATCTTTCCTTCCTCTTACCTTCTTTGCATTTATTACGCTAATGCAAAGTGCTCCAAGAAAACTCAGTGTCCAAGAGTATGAGAGAGAGAGAGATAATAATGAAAGAGCTCCAAATCTAATTTGACAAAAGGTTACCAACTGATCCTCAGGAGCCTTTTTATGAATGAGGCCTCTATTTTCTTGATTTTCCATTATTTTCTTTCATTTTCCTCCTCACATGCAACTTGTGACCTTTCACCTCCTTTTTCTCCTAATTTCCATTATTTTAATAAATAATTGTGCAAAAAAAGCCATTTTTCCTTTCCAAAGCCTTAGCCATTGCCTTTTCCAATTTCCTTACCCATAAACAACCAAATGGACACCTCCTAGGATGTCTTGCCCAACATTTCTTCCGTGGTTATTGTTTTTTAAATTTTATTACATGAACAATTTTAATGCAATAATCACCAATATATTAAGGGAAAATGGGCCATAGGGCTTTCTTATATCTCATAAGAGACTTTGTTAGCCTGGTAGTAAGTTAATATGCCACCTCTTGAAGAAAAATCTTATCTCTAATGAAGGTTGGTAACTGGTGAGGTGGCTTGTAGGTACGATGTACTCTAATGAAAGTAGTCTCTCATGGGGTGAACCAATCAACAATGTCTTGCAAAGATTCCCTAACTCTATCATACATTCAAGAAGGGTCAAAATTGAAAACTATTTCGTATACTATTCACATGAAGCACTCAACAATATTCTTGTACATTCCTTTGTACCGAAGATCACATAAATTCATACAGTAAATATGCACTCGTGGAAAATATTGATCATGTCTCTAATTCCATACTATTCCTTGAAACTCACAATGCTCAGAAATGAAATATATCAAATATGAAGCCATTTAGAACTCATATTGTTTCCCTTCAGTAATTCCTTTGGCCAATTTCATATTTTTCTATATGGAGTAGGCGAAGATATATTCCTAGTTGAATATTGTTACATATGTTGCACATGAGTCAAGCATTAGAATCTAGTTACCTTAAATAAACTCTGCATTTCATTTTCCATATAGTCTACAACACATATCCACCAAAATATGATATGCCTCTTAAAATAATTTTGTCTTATAGTTTCCATCATATCTCTACCTATTTGTTGGGTTCTGTTGAGAGTGTTGGATACCACTGACATACAAGGGGTCTCCCCAATGTGAAGTACCAATTAGACTTCATGCTATTTAGGATAGAAGCCCCATCGAGAATATGACATGGTTGTCATCTATTTAAAGATATTCCTTGGCTTTAGCTATTAACACGAGAGAGAATTACATATGTGCCTTTGAAAAACATGCAAGTGTGCCTAATGAATTTTTAGTTGTAGGTGCATCAAGGTTCTTCTATTTAGAGGGGGGAGAAGGCAAGCCTCTAAGAGAGAGGTAATAGTACCTCCCTAACAAAGACACACACAAACATGAATGTTTCATCTAACATATAGTAGAATAATCCATAAAGATGCGATCATCCTTACAACCATTACAATACATTGTCAATGGAATAAGCACTAAAATAACCAAAATAGTTAACTACCTTAGTATTGGTGAAAGAAAACATGAATCATAAAACTTCACATAAGAGTATTACAAACAATGATAATCCATGTATGAAAATCATTTTGGCCATTAGGCTTTAGTTATTAAGTGAAAGTCCCAAGATGCATGAATACAACAAACATCACTTGCTCCAATATTAGAGCATTGGAGCCACTATTTTATTCCCAAAAGTACCAACTTATCTTTCTTATGCCTTATGGGAGAAGCCATGTCTAAAATTCCTTTACATGAGGAATATGGATCTATTTATAACTTGAGGATTCACCTTTCATATCCTCATGACTCTTGAATTTCTAACTTCTACTGACCTTTGTACTTCTACAACCTTTGAAGTTCCAAATGACTTATGGAATTACATATGACTTTTGGTGTTACATGGCTTTTGGACTTCCATGACTATTGAGTCCACACATGACTCTTGGACTTGTACTTATCTGTCATTTACAATGATTGCAATATTAAATATTGACTTCCACATCATAATATGATCAAACTAGACACGCCACTAGCTTGGATGACAGAAACTGGTAGTGACTAATGACATGGATTTTCTTTAGTGGTGACATGGATGCCACTGCATCTATTCTTTTTTCATCTATTGATCATAGCGCTTCCACCCTCAAAAGGGTCTTCAATCTCAGAGTCTCTAGGGTGCTTCAATCATCAAGTTTCAAGTGTATTTTTGGTTCTTTCATGCTTCCTTTTTTATCCTCTTTTCTTGACCTTCCTTGTGTGTTCTTTTCATGAGGTCTCTAGAATACCCGTTTCTACAATAAATCATGACAAGAATCCATCATTTTAAAAATATCCTAATCTACCATGTTTTATGTAAATTTTATTGTTCGTGTCTTTTCAGTGTACTTAAAATGGTCGAAGGAGCTTCACGGTGCAAGAGCACACTCAAAAAGGCTGAAGGATTGAGGAGGAGGAGCTTTGATGCTTCGAAATGTGCTCATGCACCCTAAGGATGAAATCAATGAAAGTAGGGTGCATGTATTAAGTTCAAAGGACGAAGGGGAGAGCTTCGAGATTCCCAAGTGTGTTGTGTTCCCAAGGGAGAGAGGGAGGGTACCAAGTGCACTCATGAAGGTTGAAGGATGAGGATTTGTTCCTTTGGGGTGTGCTCATGTGCCTAAGAGGCCTCAGGAAGGGCACAATGTGCACTCTTGAAGGAAAAAGGTTGAGGCTTCATGTCTTTAAGGTTTGATAGTGCACTCGAGTTACTTAAGGAGGGTGCATGCCACATCAAGGAAGGCTAAAGGATTTAGCTCCTTATATTCAAGATGTGCCAATGTTCTCAAGGAGGGAACAATTCTTTGGGTTGAAGGAATGCACTAAAAGATGACTTAGTCAATTTTTTAGGGTGAAGTTCGGAATAGGGAAACAACTTCATGATTTTTGAGTGCACCCAACTCTCAAGGAGGGCACGAGTGTTATAGACATATTTGGGCACTGAAACCCCAATCATATATGTCCATAAACCAAGGGCTTCTAAACCCATAAAAGTGTTGTTTCATACCCTAAAGGAATAAGGTCAACTGAGTACATAATTTCCCAGAAGTTCTCCCTAAAAAACTGCTTAGAACTGGTTAAAACTGGACCATACAGACTGCTCGATGCTGAGGGTGCAATGCATCTCACCTGTTACACATAGAGGGTGCGATGCATATTGAAAATCCCTTCTATAGGGTGCGATGAGCGAGAGCAAACAAATGGCAGAGGCAGTTTTCTAGGTGGAAACCCAGAGAATCTTCTAGAAACTGCTCATTTGACACTTGCCTCTCTGAATTCACCCAGGATGAGTAAGAGATCATGAAATCTCCAAGTGGAACCAAGAACTATTAGTGAAATGACACTAATCAAAATCCCATAAGTTGAATCACCCCCTTGCAAATATCTATATATGGATCCCTCATCCTAGAGATCTGGAGGCTGGAATTTTGTATTTTGTAAGGAAGTGTTGTTGATTTCTCTGTGAAACATTGTATTGTTGGGTGATCTAGCCTTTTCATGAGGTGAAGAGGGATTTCATGCTAGGAGGATGGCGCTAGATCAGACAGCTAGATTGTAATCCTCTCTTCTACTACTTCTATCAATAAACCTATTTGAGTTTTCCTCCATATTCTTGTATATCTCTGATCTTGCATTTGTTTATGCATGTGTATGGTTAATGTACATTTGATCCTATATTGTTTATGGTTATAGATCTCTATGCTTTGATGGTATTCTGTTGCTTTGACTCTACAGGTCTTCTTTGAAGTGGGACAAGTGAGAAAAGAGTGGTGAAATCTCTATCAAAGGAGAGAGGAAACAAGCAAGGAGCCAAGTGAAAGGTTGAGGTTGGTACTCTCTGCTTCTCTCTCATCTATCTCTCGTAAAGGAAAGCACAAGTAACTTTGAATTGTTTGTTTCTAAGATAGCTACCCGTCTTAGTGGGACTAGCAGCTCTGAATGGACACTAGTTTTCCCGTAAACAAAATGGTGACTCCATTGGGGAGTGAATAGTTTGTTTGTTTGTCCTTGTTGTTTGCTTTATAAACTACAGAAGGAGCCTGAAGTTAGGCCAACTAGCCTTCGAACTGCTTTTGCTATGCAACTGCAAAGTAAATCAATGCTGCTTCAGTCAATCTTTGGGTTGGTTTATGAAATGAACATATGACTTGCAAACATCCTAAGTGCCTTGGTGGTAGCTCAAATGACATCTTTATATCAGCCCTTAAACTTTGTGTCTACTGCCTATCATAAGCTCAACCTAAACCCCTGAACTTAGCTGCAATTTGTGAGTAAAACCGAGCTCACTCTCATCCCTGGACCATCACACTATCTCTCATTGGCAGTTTGGATGCATTGCACCTCGCGTGTGCTGCAGGTGAGATGCATCCATTTTTCCCTTAAGGACAGGTGCAATGATTGAGTGAGACTATTTCTGCCTCCAGATTTTGGTTTTTTCTTCATTGTTTTCAGCTCTATTCAGTAGTTTTGTTGTCTATGATCAGTATATCACTGTTGAAACCTTCTTCCTTTACATTATTTACCCTCCATTGATAAGGAATTGTGAATGTTTTTTTTTATGTATTTTTCATCATTTACAGTCCTCCTTTGCAAATAGTAGCTTAATTGAACTGTTGTCTTTTGATTTGAAAGTGTTGCAATTGTCATTTTCAGTAAAGAAAAAGAGTGTCGTAAAGTCTTCCTCTTTTAGATAGTCGATTACACTTTTGCCATTGTATTCCATTTGAGTTATCAATTCTTTGAAGTGTCGAAAACAATTTTCCTTTCGAAATTGAAAGTGTCGTCTTAGTCTTCCTTTTGTTTTTGAAAAGAAATTGCCAAAGTGTCGCTTTGAAGAAAAGTAATTCAGATCTATACTTAGTTTTCTTTTTGTCATTCTCACATTAAGGAAATGGAAAAACAAATACATGCATGTGCATTTGCATTTAGACTTCATGCAGAATTTGATTTAGGAAAAGTGCATCTCAGTGTATGCTCTCTGCTCTATGTTGAAAGAATTTTACTCTTCTTTCCTTAGTAGCTAGGATTTCCATTGCTAAAAGAAAATAAACGATTGTTTATCATCTTAGATTGCATATTTAGGAATTGTATATCTACATCATGCGGTGAACCTTGAAAGGAAAACTTCATAAGAAAGATCAACTGTAAAATAAACCTCAATGAACATAAAAATGCTTTGGAACCTAACGCACAACATCTAGAAGTCTAGGCTAGAGGCGTATTCCGATGTCGTAAAGCTTGGTAACTATTGTTTTCATCGTAGGTTGGGTGTTTCCTCTTCTTTGATATGACAAGTGCCAGTACGGACTTGTGCTCCCACATATCGTCGAGTATATATTGGGAGACCACAATAGGCTACATCCTTTATCCTTAGGAAGCCGTGTCTGCCGCCCTATCGATCGTAATGCACCGAACACAACATTCAAGAAGATTGACTGCCGTACCGTAAAAATTATTCTGCAGTTTTGCGATTGGTTTGGTAAACCTCTCTGCCTAGATCTCCAGAGAAGTCCATTTTGATCCTTTTTAGACTCCTTAAAGGAAAAGGTCCTCTGAGCACTTGTCACTTCAGGCTCAATAAAAATCGAAGGCGACTAGAGTCATCTTTTGTTTTTTCTCGAATCTTTAAAATTGAAAAAAACAAGTTGTGTCAAAACGTCTAAAATTCATTTAATTCGAAAAACACTTTTCCTTTTTTTTAGTTGATCAAGTAATCCGCAATCATGGAAGAAAGTCAATCAAAACCCCGTCATTCGCGGAGACTCATGAGTCAACCGTCGTTGACTCCGGAAGCGAAACCATTCTGGACAAAGTGAACTCGTTTAACCGGATCGAAGTCCCCTAGGTTGGTTGGAGCAAGCACTCTGACATCCTCAGAGACTCCGGTTACTCCAAACATTTCTGGAATCCCTTCCTCTACAGAAGAAATTCCGCAACAGCAAAAGGACATTACAACTGATCCTAGTGTGACAGTTAACACTTCTATTCCTGAACCGGCTCCGTCTACAACCGATTCGGAAGGTGTTACTCCCCAATCGTCTGCTACTGCAGAACTTACATCTTCTTCGGCATCAAAAATATTTTACGGACCTGACAGTCTTCCTCTTCCTCCTGGATTGATTTTCATAGAAGAGATTGTGGAAGATCCTCTGTCTAGCACTCCAATGCAACTTGGAGCTGGGATCGCCCTGTATCCTTCTTCGTCAAAAAATATTCACCCACCCTTGGAAGTTCTTGAAGAATCGCTGAGGAATATTTTGGATAGACTTAATATGTCTGAACAACCGTCAACATCAAGGACTGTGTCACCTGACACAACAACAACAGAATCTCCTTCTGCTATTCCGACAATGTTTGTCGGCATGCCATCTGTCCCAACCAGCTTTCAATCGCTGGATGGAGTCCATCTTGGGACTATTTCAACAGTATGGATTGTTCCCGTTTGTCCGTCTGGAATTATATCTGGAATCTCTTACATTGAGTCTCGACAAATTGATCCGTCATAAGGCCAATTTGGGCAAATTGGTCCCCAAAGGCAAATTATTCCTTTGAGTACTGGATTACCGTCGTATGGAGGGTCATATACCCTTTCATTGTCTTCCTCGGAAGGACAACCATGCGTGAGTTCGCAACAGACTTTGGGTTATGCTGGAATCACAACTAGCGGTTGGGTACCAATCCTATCTCAACAACCAAGAGTTGTATGCTCAATACAACAAAGTTCACCTATGACAAACATCCCCACTATGCCAGCTATTGTTGCAGTATCGCAAGTACATGTGTCACCAGTTGAATGCCAACCTCAAATTTCGCAGGTTGCAATACAACAATCTCTTGTACCTCCGACTCAACCATAGTCACCCACTAGTGGAATGGCACAGGTTCAAATGGGGAACACCAATCCCCATCTTGGTCAAACAGTCAATGCTGGACAACAGTCCATGGCTTCACAACCATGGCTGGTGCAATACCAACAACCGCAATTCCAGCAGGCTACCAAGGATATGAGCAACAAGTCTTTGCAAGTAATGGGCAGCCGTATCAACCATATCATAATGGTTATGCCCATCAACCTTACCAAAGTTACCAACATCAAATGCATTATGCTGGTATGCAAAGCCCCACTGCTCAAACGATTCTGTCTTATCCTGGGTATGCTCAACCAAGCCTGAATCAACAGTTTCCCTTCGTGGCGACTCTAGAGTTACCCGATCTAAGTGGACTAACGAACGATCCAATTGCCTACGCCCCTTGGTGGCTGGTGATTCCGCATAAACTTCCGTCGAATATTCCTAAATTTAATGGAAATCCGGGCGAAGACCCATCAAATCATGTGATGACCTTTCATCTATGGTGTTTCTCAAACACTCTCAATGATGATTTGATTCGGCTTCGCCTCTTTCAGTGCACATTAACTGGTCCGACAGAAAAGTGGTATATCGAACTGCCTAGAGCTTCATTTGATAACTTCAGTACCCTAGCCACAACCTTTTTAACCCATTTTCAGTTACCTATCAGGTACGAAATAGGAACTGAGCTGCTTACCAATTTCAAACAACAGCCACTCACATATCCAGTCATATTCATGAGTGGTGGCGTCATTGTAGAATGGTAAAAACATATGTTCCTGATCAGCTATTGGCTGAGTGGTTTATTAAGTCACTGTTACCCGCTATTACAGAAGATGTGGCAAAGGGAGGAGTCGTCACTAAAGAGCAAGTTATTGCTCGTGCACAAAATCTAGCCTTGATCTATAATCAGTTTGGTACACTCTACGATAAAATCCGTGACGCTCCTAGACCAGAATTTTCCGTTCCTCCGCCTCCTAAATCAAACAAAGACTCTCATGCTGGCGATGGTGTGATAGGTACGACAAGCACTAAAACCGCAAAGTCCACTTCAAAAAATACCCACACGGTTTCAAGTCAAGATGCAAATGAGGAACTTCTAGCCTCGGAAGTAAATGTCGTGTCAACAGACAAAGGCAAAGAAACCAAGCAGCCAGGAGGCAAGAAGAAAAAACAAGGGAAGAAGAAAAACCGAGGAGACTCATCTCCTAGGAAATCTTCTGCGAACCCTTCTGACAATGCAAAACCCAAAAATACATGTAGTATATGTGACGAGGGTCATTGGACCAAAGAGTGTCCATATAAAGAAGAACTTAGAAAATTCTTCAAAATTTAAAAAACCTCGGTTGTACTGACGGATTCGTTTCCAAACCCAGGAACAAATCTAGTTGCTAGTGAAAATGCTTCCCCATCCCAAGTGCTAATGTTGTCAGTCTCGAAGTAGCTGAATGATGCTCTTATAATGACGAGTAAATATTACGGGAATCCACAGATGTTGAACAACAAGGATAATGATCAACCTAGTAGTTCAACAATGACTTCAATAGAAGTCATGCCACCCATCATTCCTGAATTAACAATAAAACTGCCCAAGGGAGTAGTACACAAATCGATGTTTAATCCTCATGCCCGAGTAGCACAGCACTATAATATAGTGGAGGATTTAGCTCAATCGCCATCCGCGATGTTGACTCTTGAGGTACTGCAAAATTGCCCCTCCCAAAAGCAGGCTTTATTATCAGCAATAGGTGGGATTGACCCAACGGATTCCAATCTTGTATCTTTTAACCATAAAGGATACGACCCCCAGCTACCAGCTCAACTAGCTTTCCTCATTCAAGTGAAAGCCCTCAAAAAAACTGTTCATAGAACAATTATTGATGAGGGGGCATCCACATGTATCATGTCGATGAGTTGCTGGAAAAATCTAGGGTCTCCGTCCTTCGGCCAACTCAACAACATTAAAAGCATTTGGATGGATGAACATACACCCCGTATGGGATATAAGTAACTTGCAAGTCAAACTGTGGGAAAAACATAGAAATTGATGTTGAAGTCATCGACGGGAATCTTGATTACAACATCCTACTGGGAAGACCCTGGATATATGCCATGGCAGCTGTTGTGTCGACCTACTTTAGGAAAATTGCATTTCCTTCCCAAGGAGAAATTACAATCATCGACAAACAAACTTTTCTCCCCAACAGTTTGCAAGTTACGGGAAGCATTTCAATGATCCATGGAAGCCCTAGCATGCTTCATAATATCGGAGTAGGCCTACTAAAATACCCTACGTTAATGGGAACTTTTACCCTACCGCCTCCTACCAATTTGGTGGAAGTGGCTAATGTAGGAACCTGCAATATGATATCTTCCATTTAAAGGATGTCAGAAAACGATGTTAAAATGGATCATTCGCAGGTTTTGCCTCTAACCCCGCTAGAAATATCATAGCAATAAATGTTCTCAGCATGGAAGGCAAACCAGCATCAACGCTTGTCAAGCGTTTGGATAGATAGGTCTAAGGAATATGGCACCCCTTCAGATCCTTGGTCGTTAGTACACTCAACAGACGAAGGAATCATTCAATCAATGATGATTGATGGGGCATCATGGGAAGATTACCACCATCGTTCCCATCTTTCGACTTGGAAGGAAGATAATTCCGGTGACCTACACCATCCTTCAGTATTTGACTTTCTGACGAATACTGTAAACACGATGGATTCCAAGAGAAACCTATCCAATATCGAAAAGACTATTGCCATAAATATCTCAACCAAAACAGATGTTGTAGAGAACATTCATGTTGGAAAATCTTGTTCTTCTTCCGAACTGGAAATATATAGCACTCTCTTTCACGAGTTTAGAGATGTCTTTTCTTGGTCATATGATGAAATCCAGGTATCGACTCGAGCATAGTTGAACACGAAATTAAGATGTATCCAGATGTCAAACCGGTACGACAGCGGCTAAGGCAGGTGCACCCCAAGAAAGTCGTTGCCATCAAGGCGGAAGTTGGAAAACTCCTCCATGTTGGTTTCATTTACCCCGTTCCTCTAACCGATTGGGTATCGAATATTGTTCCTATGATGAAAAAATGAGGAACGATTAGAGTGTGCGTCGATTACAGGGATGTAAATCAAGCTTGTCCGAAGGACAACTACCCTACACCCTTTATCGACCAGATAATTGATGAATGTGCCGGATGTTAAATCTTTTCATTTATGGATGGATTCTCTGGGTATAATCAAATAAATATCCGCCCACAGGACCAGTCAAAGACTGCATTCATTTGTCCGTGGGGCACATTCGCATATTGCAAGCTACCCTTTGGTTTGAAGAACGTAGGGGCAACTTTTCAGAGAGCAATGAACTATGCTTTCCATGACATCAAAAACATCGTTTAACCTTATCTCGATGATCTCCCATCTTATTCGTGAAAGCGGACCGATCATTCGCGCCATTTGAGAGCAATATTTCTACGTTGCCGACACTACAAGATAAGACTCAATCCACACAAATGTGTGTTTTGTGTCAGTTCTGGTCGTTTACTTGGCTTCATCATCTCAAAGGATGGGATTCGTCTCGACCCTTGCAAGGTTCAGGCAATCATCGATTTGCCTCCACCTTCAAACCTGCTTTAGATTCAGAAACTCCAAGGGAAAACAAATTTCCTCAGGAGGTTCATTCCAAATTACGTCGAACTAGCTAAAAGTTATACTCATCTTTTAAAAAAGGAAGTACCCTTCGTTTGGGACCAGGTCGTGCAAGCCTCCTTTGATGCTTTAAATAAATCTCTAATACAAGTGTCATTAATGTATGCTCCTAATTATCAAAAAGACTTTAACTTGTATTTGGCTGCAGCAGATACGACCATAGCAATGGTTTTAGTTCAAGAATACGATGGAATTGAACATCCTATATATTATTTAAGCTGAAACTTAAATGATACGGAAATGAAATACTCCTACATTGAAAAGCTCACTCTTGCAGTTGATCAAGCGATACAGAGATTTCGACACTACGTCCTCTTCAGGAAAACTACCATTTTATCAGATTGCAACCCCATGACTTATATATTGTCGCGACAGTTGTTGGGGGGTAAATATTCAAAATGGATAGTAATTCTACAAGAGTTTGATTTGGAATTCAAAAAATCCAAATCAAAGAAAGCCCTAGTATTCGCGGAGTTACTATGCGATCTCCCATCATCATCCAACGATGCTACATCCGAAGAAACAATCGTGGATGATAATTTGTTTATGATATCTTCAACTGATTTGTGGTACGGAGATATAATCATTTATCTCCAGACACAAACGTATAGGTCTAATACCTCTTGCTCCAAACAAAGACGTATTTGATACCAAGCAAAAGACTACGTGATCGTTGGTGATACTCTTTACCGTCGCGGCATCGATACAGTTCTGCGGAGGTGCCTCACCCTTGAGGAGGCCATAAAAGTCCTAAATGACTCCCATTCAGGCGCGTGTGGGGGGCATCAATCCGGTTATGCTATGGCGCAAAAAATTTTACGAGCAGGATACTTCTGGCCAACAATGTTCAAAGATTGCATAATCACAGTTAGAAGTTGTCATGCTTGCCAAATTTTTGATAGCAAAACCAAAAGACCACCCGCACCGCTACAACCAGTAGTAGCTATTGGGCCATTCACCAAATGGGGCATAGATTTCATGAAATGTAACCCCACCTCGACCGGGCGGCATGGGTACATAATAGTCGTGGTGGACTATTTTACCAAATGGGCCGAGGCGATGCCTACATTAAACAACAGCGGCGAAACGGTTGCCCTTTTCTTTTTCAATCACGTAGTATCCAGATTCGGCGTTCCACAGGCCATAGTCACAGATCATGG
Source organism: Pinus taeda (assembly GCA_000404065.3). Classification (NCBI taxonomy): domain Eukaryota; kingdom Viridiplantae; phylum Streptophyta; class Pinopsida; order Pinales; family Pinaceae; genus Pinus; species Pinus taeda. The sequence goes on along the minus strand of APFE031190064.1, from coordinate 396,592 downwards.
ATCGCATTTTTGCAATCACATGATGGTTGAGTTGGCTGCCAAATTAGGAATGTCCCACGACAGCTCTACCCCGTACTATCCACAAGCTAACGGACAAGTTGAAGCAATCAACAAAGTCCTAAAGCACATGCTGCAAAGGATGATCGGAGTCCACAAATGGAATTGGCACCTAATCCTGTACTCAACCTTGTGGGCATACCGGACATCGGTAAGAAATGCAACCGGATTCACACCTTTTCAGTTGGTGTACGGTCTGGAAGCAGTCTTACCGGTTCAATGTGAAATCTCGTCCCTCAAACTCGCAGTCGACCTTCTCCCCGAAACTTCAGAAGAAGAGGCTTGTTTCTTGGAACTAATCGATTTGGATGAAACCCGTCGTGATGCAGCTTCGGCTAATGAGGCTCGTAAGAAACGATTCAAAGCATAGTTCGACAAGAATGTCAAACCTCGCGTCTTCTCATAGGGTGACCTGGTTTTACTTCACGACCAGGAATCTGATAAATTGGGAGTAGGGAAATTCAAATCATTATGGATGGGTCCCTATATTGTTAAACAAGTATTAGAAAAAGGAGCCTACGAGTTGATGGACTATGATGGGATTCCATTGGCGCAACCTCGTAACGGGTTGTACCTCAAGCGTTACTATGCTTGATCTAGCATAGTAATCCTCATGCTTTTGTTACATTTTTGTTTTCGCCAAGAGCATTTAGTTTGGTTAAATAATCCACTTTTTGCATTCGTTGCAGATGTCGAACCTGTTGGAATCATTCGTTGGATATACCGACGGAACAAGTCGTAGTTCGCGGAACCTGTCTTCTGCGGCATGGGCCATTTTCAATCCCAGCGGCGAGTTAGTAAGTTTCAGGGGAGTGTGTATTGGTCAGTCTACGAACAATATCGCTGAGTACAGTGCATTGATAGAACTCCTTTATTATGCCATCACACATGGCATATGTAGACTTGTCGTCAGGCTAGACTCACAGCTCATCAGTCTACAACTCACTGGCATCTATGTTGTACGAAATCCAGCTATCTATCGCATGTTCCTAAGGGTCAAAATTTTGGAAAGATTGTTCGATTTCATCCAATATCAACATATTTCCAGAAGTTTAAACACATTAACAGACTCATTGACAAATTATGTGTTAGATAGACATTTGCGACATTTATAAAAAAGAAGCATCACATCAATATATGCAGTAGGATTATGTAACTTAACCAAAATAAAGCTCCGAAAATAAAAAATATATTCCATAACTGTTTATAGTTTGTACATAATGTTCTGTAACCAAGACAAAATTGGTCAAATGAGCCAAAACCCAAAAATGCTAGGGGGCACCCTAGTCTAATGATGCTGGTGATAACAAGTCACCGCCTGTGCAATCATGCATAAGAGCCTAGTCCATCGACTCGGCACTCCAGTAGTATGTCGCTCAAACTGGTCGAACTGGGCCAACATCTGCATGAGCACATGATTTTTGATTAGTCTTGATCATAAGAATATAAGAACATTATAAACAACGATGAACAGAGATATGGTCAGAAGAATTACCCATGGCACCCCACTGCTCACCAATCGGCAGCACCAAATTCGGATCACCTCGGAAATCCATACCAGCATATGGGAACCTGGCATAAACCATCTCCTGACAGTCAAACCACTCGAAGAAGGTCTCAGAAAAACAAATCTGGGGCTGACCAGCGTGCCGAGACATGAGATCGACCCATCTCTGCATCCGTGGTTCGGTCGATGGAGGTAGGCCAAGTGAAATGTACTGTGGCTACATCAGTGGGATTCTCTCCAAGGCGAAAGCGGTCAAAATAGAACCATAACCAAAGTTATTTGATCTGCCGCTCTTCACCTTGGTCAATTGTTCTTTCATCATAGAAATTACTGCATCACACCAATTGAACACCTTTGGTTCAAGGCATTCCAAAGCATACTGCATATAAGATCTGTTGGCTATGTGAAAAGCAGAACTACCAGCCAGTCTAGCAAAAGTAAATAGAAAGGTCCACAAGGGCCGGTCAGTAACATCTCGGATATTGATCTTGTCGTCCGCACTCGGCTGAGATCCCTCTCTGCAATGCCAGTGAATGTACTCCCTTGCGGACTCACCCCCACGGGCGGAGCCTAATAATGAGAGAGGGGCACCATGCCTCGATAAACCGGTCAGAAAATATATGTCCACCACTGTCAAGGGGATCGATTTGCCCCTAATCTAGAGTACCTGGTTGATAGGATCCCAGGCATTGAGGAAATACTGCAACAAACTGATTTGTTGCCTCATGCTAGAAATACGGAAAAACTTCAACAGGCCACAGTTCCGTAATGCAGCTACTGTGCCCGGATCATGTAAAGCAACAGTGTCCTCTTCTTCATGCTCACGTTCTTGCCATGTAACAACCATTTTTCTACGATGAATCTCTAAAAAACAAAAAAGGGAAGAGTCAGGATCTTCATTTGGTGAAAACAGGCCAAAATTTCATAAGGAAACTATGCAAAAAATTTCCTCCCTGTGTCCATCGCACCACAGCAAGTGTACTAGGAGCAATGCATACTGACTAGTTAGTAGAGATATCAGTATGCATCGCACCTTTCGACTAAGGAAGGGTGCGATGATCCTACGGCGAGTTCTTCAAACCCCAGGGGCTCAGCAGAACAAGGAAATAAGCTCAAAATCCAAAATGAAAGGCATGTAATGAAAGAACATAAGTTTAGCTCTTACCTGGTCCAAACAACGTCGAGAATCATCCATAGAATCTCCTGGAATCTGCTAGTGAAAATCAGGGGGGAGAAGCACCTCCAGAGCTCCAACAAACCAAATTCAAATGAAATGGTAAAATGAGAGGTAAAAGTCACTTTTAATTTACTATGCACGTAATTCAAGTAAAA